>CAKALG010035594.1:0-21717 GCA_916700815.1 Helicolenus hilgendorfi | reverse complement strand
CTGAAGGCCAGCTTCATGCCCTCGTAGGCACTTCGGGAGACCTTGGAACGTGACAGCTTCTGGTTGGCGATGAGGTGGCATTTCTCAAAGCAGTCTCTGTGGCCTCGCAGGGACTTTGTGTGCAACAAGGTAGCGGAGGAGACACCTGCATTCACACAGAAACAAAGCAATGAGTCAATAGGGACAATACAACTAAAGGCTAGAGCCACACAGACAAAACCGTCAATGTCGTGAGCGCAAAAATACAGTGAACTCATTAAAAAAGCATGTGAAAAAGTTGACAAGAACCAAAGCAGTGAACAGCTAGTGAGCAATACAGTACTGAATAGACCTACTGAACTCTCCACAGCAAATAAAAGTAAACCAGTATGAAAACAAGCTAAAACTGGCAGATTGACCGGTCGCGATCTCTCTGTGAAAGCTGCTTAGTGTGCAGTGGATTAGCCAGGAGAGCGTTGAGATAGCAGGGATAATAGATTAACTCAGTCTCAATGCAAACACATAAAGCATATTTAGAAAATTTGTACTGGGCTACAGTGGGGAGAAAGGTCTGTCCACATGAAGCAGCATGTCATTTACATCAGTTTTTCAATATACCTGTACTTGTCAAACAACCAGAAAGATGCAAATACAAAGTTTACACTTTGTCTTTTTGGTTATACTGTGTGAAGAAATACACAATTCCAATGTATCCATACAGTGTATGTTTGTATATCAGCTAGGGATGTCAAAGTTAATGCGTTAATAACACCATGTCATACTAGCTTGTCGCAAAGGAGGCTAAATAACGCTCTAAACTTGCGCTAAATTCTGGCAAGGAAAAACTGGCATGGCCATTTTCAAAATGGTCCCTTGACCTCTGACCTCAAGATATGTGAATGAAAATGGGTTCTATGGGTACCCACGCGTCTCCCCTTTACAGACATGCCCACTTTATGATAATCACATGCAGTTTGGGGCAAGTCATGCTAAATGCAGTACCTGTGAGGGTTTCTGGACAATATTTGTCATTGTTTTGTGTTGTTAATTGATTTCCAATAATAGATATATACATACATTTGCATAAAGTAGCATATTTGCACACTCCCATGTTGATAAGAATATTTAATACTTGACAAGTCTCCCTTTAAGGTACATTTGAACAGATAAATGTGTGATTCATTTGCGATTAATCACGATTAACTACGGACAATCACACAATTAACTATTTTAATCAATGATTAAGCAAAACAATCTAACCTTTCTCATCTAATAGAAAGCGGGAAAAAAACCCAACTTCAGTTCGTGTCCTGATATTCTATAATTAAGACTACATTCCTTGGAAGTACCTCTATAGGGAAAAGGTAATGCTTCCTGGATCCAGTCAAAACAGGTCACACTGAAACCACTTTAGCACGCACAGAGGAAATTAACACAAAGCAAGTGAACCAAAATTAAAATAACCTCTGAGCAAAATGGGCCAGAGCTTGATAAACAACAGGAAACTGAAGGTGAAAGAGAATGAGAGAGGGAACAGTGTGTGTGTGTGTGTGTGTGTGTGTGTGCAAGAGATAGCAGACGAGGCCAAAGTGAGAGTGCGCTCCACAAGTGTTTGTGTGATGGCCTTCTTGTCACAGCCTGCATTTCTCAGCAGACAGACGTACGTGTTGGAGGGAGATTAGCGTCTGTTGTCCATATAGATTTAAGAGCTCACTTTGGTAGGTTTACCACGCATGCCTCTCTCAGCGCTTTACCGGCAGACGGATGAGGACAGAAAACCACAGGACATTACTAACACCCCATGACTACATTACAACAGTTACATACATACACAGAGGCCTCGCGTTTAGTGCGGTCTGCAGGTTTTTTTTTTTGAAGTTACACACACACACACACACACACACGCACATATCTAGGGTTTCGGTTTCCTTTATCACGATAGGGTCAGTAAGTGACAACCTGTAGCTGACAGTTCCTGCACCATACAGGAAATACTAAAACACTAAATTAATTTCTGTGTTGTAGGGCTGCACAATTAATCAATTTTATCAAAATCACAATATGGCCTAGCTTTCACCTTTGTTAAAGGGGAAATGGAAAAAGTTATAACAGTAAGTAAAACAGTTGCGGTCACAGCTGGCTGTACTGTGAGGTGTACTGTGGGCAGATGCCTCCCTCATTCAGCAGCCTTGCTATATTCACATGCACTACGTTGTGCCTCACCATCCTGTCATCTACCGCTTAATACCTTCCTCACTGCGGATGGCCAGGAGCTCCCGCACCTCTTGTCTCATATCTATGAAGTTCTCGTCTGTCGTTCACATCCAATGTGTCTGAAAACATTCCTGCTGTGAGCGCAGAGGTCTATTCTCAGTTTCTCCATATCTGTATTCTGACCTGAGTACCTAGAAAGACAGATTTTTACAATAGATGAGTCCTGTGAGGGAGCTGCAGTATACAGTATAAGGTATGTGAGTCATGTGTAAGAATATTCCCTGCTGAATGTTCAATGAATCTACAGATGCTTTACTAATAGCTGCAGGAGCTTTCTGTCTATCAAACAGCCATGTAATAATCCGATCAGTCTCAGTCTTTGGTGTACAACAAAAACACACTGACTACCACTTGCCTAGCAGAAAAATCATTGGCCCACAACCAGGCCAGTGCACCACCATCCAAAGACCTTGCTCCAGCTAAGCAGCTTAGCACTACTGTCTTTCATGGCTGCACACATAAGCACAGGCACACACAGACTATTCACTGGAGGTGAATCGACATTGTTCAGCTGTGACAGCCAGAGACATTAAGCACAACAACAGTGACGAGCGATAGGCTTGTTTTTTTCCTGCTCTTTTGTAAGGAATGAGTCAAGGTTGGTCTGTCATTCAGTGAAAGAACTAACAGAGACAAAGCACAGAAAAGGTGCTGATGTCAAATATAAACACCTGGTGTTATTCATAGTTTTCAGTAGTTAATAAGTGGTTCCAGAGAGCAAACTATAGATAATTATAGTATTGATCACACCAGAAATTAGGTGGTCCACATTATTTAAAGCAAAAAATTATATTTTTGATTAGGGCTGTCAAAGTGAACATGATAATAACGTGTTAATGGAAATTAGTTTTAATGACACTAATTTCTTTAACGCATTAACGCAACTTGTGATTTTTAGGTTGTAGCGTGAAAATACTGGCATCATATGAAACTAAAAAACCTAAGGAATTTATTGGTTCCAACCATGTCATACTAGCTAATCGTGGGGAAGGAGGCTAAATAACGCTCCAAATTTATGCTAAATTTTGGCGAGGAAAAACTGGCATGGCCATTTTCAAAGGAGTCTCTTGACCTCAACATATGTGAATGAAAATGGGTTCTGTGGGTACCCACAATTCTCCTGAGTTTGCCATGTTATGATTCGATCATATTTTTTTATGCTAAATGCAGAACTTGTGAGGGTTTCTGGACAATATTTGTCATTGTTTGGTGTGGTTAATTGACTTACAATAACATATATATATACATACATTTGCATAGAGCAAGCATATTTGCCCACCAGGTTGATAATAGTATCAAATACTTACAAATCTCCCTTTGAGGTACATTTTGAACAGATAAAAACTGTGTGACAATCATGTGGCAATCGTGCAATCAATCGTGATTAAATATTTTAATCGATTGACAGCCTTACTTTTGATGTGAAGTGAAAATAATGTTAAAATGATGCTTATAAAAGTAAGAGATTTAACAGGGATTGCCTTTGACTACGTTTTATATACAAATTAAGTGAATGGTTATATTTCAGGTGAACTGAAACCAAAAATCCACAAGCTTTAAGTCCTACGGCGTCGGTACGGAAAAGTTGAGAAACTGGTGGAGCAGCACAAGGAAGAATGATGCCTGTTATGTTGGATAATTTTCAATAGTCAAGTAAGTAACCAGGGGAACGCTCCCAATACGACAGCATAATAATCCTCAGGCTGTAGAGAGATGACATCCCTCTGTTTGATCTAGTCCTGCTCTCTATTTAGTGGGTGCAGTTCTGCCCAAATTGAACTAAGACTTCCACTCTGTAGACTCGGGTCTTGTGGTTGCCGTCATGGAAAGAGATCTCTGCTTCAAGTACCAATGCATGTAATTGTGTTTGTGGCTGTTGTGCGTGTTTGCAGAGCATAATACAGACACTGTTCTGTTTTATATTCATGCCTGGAGCAACCCTTCTGCAGACTTCTGGTTTTTGTTCTGATTGGTACTGTACGTGCTGAGCAACGACACTCGAGCCTTGACACACTTAACAGGAGACGGACAGTCTGGAGCTGGTATGGGGACACGCGGGACATAGGTCAGCGGTGGTAAGGTGTCAAACACAGCTGCATTGCACAGCATAGAAGAATGTGTCGTCCGCTGCACTGGCCAACTCTGACACCAACATAGAGCTCACATGACCAACACTGAACTCAAACGACCTGTTAACCACCACAGACCTTCCACAACAGTACCTACAGACTAGCTGCCCTTACACAGTTTGCAAGAGACCACACTTATCAAGCTGAAACACAATTATAGCTACTCCACCAGCTTCAGCCTGGAAGACACGTCCTGAACATTACTGAAACCTACAAATACTAGACACCATTCACACATATCAACTTAAAGTTTGCCAACATGGTGATTTCAGAAGCTCATATTGGCAGACAACAGCCCAGAGTTCAATGAATGACAGACTGGAAGTACTACTAAACACAGAGAGTCACATTTGACAGTAACCAAAACAGGAATAGACATCAATCAATCTACAATTTGCCTTGCTCATATTGACTTGCACAATTTGCAAAGAAAATGTAAAGAAATAGATGACGAAGAGACACAGGCGACATAGACTATAACCTCCTGAGACCAAGTTTTGTAATTATTATTCAAACTCACACCAGCAACGTTGATGATCCCAGTTCTAGTAAAATAAAATATCAAACATTACAACAAAACAACTGGATGGAGAGTCCTTAAATGCCGTACACACAGACAAATGATTTGATATATTTCATAAAAAGCCTGTAGTTACAGAGCTCTCTATTTTTATGATCCCATTTCTTAGTGTCTCATTTGATTTACCAAATTAGTAGAAAAGCAGATTCTCATATTAGTAAAAATTGAGAACAAACGTTAAGCATTATATAATGACAGACTTAGCATAGCATAACGACATCAGATTGAATGTAATTATAATGAATCAGGCTAATCCTGTCATAACATAATTATTTTTTTGCAATGGCAGTCATCTTTGCTGGAATGTAAGTAAAACATCTTAGCCACTATGAATAACTGTTAGGAACAAAAAATGATTTAGAAAGTGTGAATTTGGCGCTACGATACGTATCATGATACAGGGGTAATGATTCAATATATTGCGACATATATTGGGGACTAACATCATTACACATGAAAACAACTGGGCTCATTGGATCCACAAGAGCCTCAGCTTTCCAGTCATACCCAATTTATGCAATTCCAAAACTGGTTAGGGTCCCCAGTATGCAGAAATATTCAAATACACCATTTTAGAATAGGTGAAAATAACACATTTGTATTGCATGCAAAAATCTTCATGGTTTTTGCCCCAAACTACATGTGATTATCATAAAGTGGGCGTGTTTGTAAAGGGGAGACTTGTGGGTACCCATAGAACCCATTTTCATTCACATATCTTGAGGTCAGCGGTCAAGTGACCCCTTTGAAAATGGCAATGCCAGTTTTTTCCCGACAAAATTTAGCATAATTTTGGAGCGTTATTTAGCCTCCTTCGCGACATGCAAGCATGACATGGTTGGTACCAATAGTTTCCTTATGTTTTGTAGTTTTATATGATATCAGTATCTTCACTCTAGCTAATTCTCTAATTAAAATTTGATACACCGTTTGAGAATCAATACAGTATCGCAAAACATAATATCGCAATACTTTTTTTTTTTTAATTTTCTTACACCCCGAGACAAATGTATTTGTTTTAGTAGTCTTGATCTTGAAAAAAATGTATATTCTGTACAGGACATTATGAATTTGTGTTATAGGAAGGTCCTACTGGCAGCTACCTACAGATGCTGTGTATAACTGTGTGCAGTACAGTCAGTGACAATAATTCCATTCTGGGTAGTGCGATGTAAACTGAGTTAAGAAGACATTGTTGTGAGTAAACATTCACAAGTTATAAAACATGTCATGATAGCAAACAACGCAGGACACCTTGCATAAGAGTTCCAGGATGTTAAAATGATGCAGAGGATGCATTAATATGGGAATTGGCAAAAAATAAAAAGCAATTTAGTGCAAAATGCATCTCTCCACTGCTTGTTACTACCAACAAGCGAGCTCAATGAAATGGATTTCAGTAAGTCACTCATTAAACTGCAGGGTACATAGATACCATGAAACCTTTTTGTAAATTGATAGTGTAACAGAGATACATGGCTGCTCACATCCTCATTGTAAGCCACTCCAAGGTGGCAGAAGATAATTGTCTTTATAGAAGTAGTTGCTCACATTGGTATCACATTCAGTTAGTTTAGAGAGTCACAACCTGTGGTGAGAGAGGCAATTATTTCACAGTTGCAAGGCTAATGAAGAGAGTAAACTTTGAAAAAGGGGCTATTTATCCAAACCAATGATAGACTCACATGGAAAGCAGCCCATTAAGCATTATAGCACTAAATTAGAGGGCTCAGAAAGCGGTACCATGCTGTAGGTTTAGCAAATCTGTGGACCCCAACTGTGTTCAAACGCACAACTACCACAGGCAGCAACATAATTAGGCCTCTCTACAACCCAGGGTGAAGAGTTCACCCACAAAGAATGAGCTGTTTATAGGAGCTACAATAGCCCCTGTAGAGCGAGCAGCAACCAGAATCAGCACCAACTGCATCATTCCAGCCTCTCCCAGTTGGAATGTTCTGTTTTTCTCACTCTGAACCTCAGCTGGAAATGCTACCAGGCCTCAGCAAAAATTCTGTCTGCATTATGTAAGCAAGGGTGCTGGGCTTCAGCTGAACCTGGCAGCTCAGCAGACATCTTGTCTGACAAGCAGCCAGAGAAGACCAAAAGACTGTGTGTGTGTGTGTGTGTGTGTGTGTGTGTGTGTGTGTTTGTGTGTGTGTGTGAGAGGCTAGAGGTTGCAATACTCACTAGTGTCAGATCTCTCAGGTGTTTACATAGCACAGCCTGTCACATCCAATAAGGCCAGTTCAAAAAGCCCTGCACTGAGTAATCAGATTCAAAGAGTTAAGTCTGATGAATATGATACGGTTATTGATACCAAATTTGGCCATTTTGGCTGGTTTGAATACTTAGAAGTAAGAGAGCTAAGTGCCAGCTAATGTTTAGTTTTGTTAACACACATGCTTTATTGGTGTTTTGACTGTAAATAGATAATAGCCTAATTTAACATAGGGGGGTCAATTATTCCTTTAATATGATTTGGCACATCAGATATAGTATGCGTGATTGCAAACTAACTACCTACTCCTATTTGAATGATGTATACGACAATCAATGAACAAGACTCGGTCAAAACCGTGTATGTATCTAGACCGTGTATGGTCAGTCTGTGAATTTGTACAAATAGTCATTCGGTACATGTCCACCAGGTCCGGCGAGGACACTAGGGGACGCGCTGCGTCCTGGCCGTTCAAGTGGTGACGTATCCTATCGTGGAATGCACCTGATTGGTCCATGGTTTTCTGCTCTCCGTAACAACATGGCGGCCAGCTCGTAAACGTTGTTATTCTGTCTAAAAAGTCCACCAAAATCTACTTCTGGAAACATTTTAAGCGAGAAAGAGGCGATGCCACTGCTGAATCTCGTTTCATTTTAGAACTAGATCGCCTAGTTTCACAGCTTAGTCCAAGTTTCGTGGGCTGGACGTGTCGCGTTGGACGGATTCATTAAATAAAGTTGAGATTTTTCACAAAAAACATAAACAAAGGACTGTTCCCGCCTTTTCATTTTGACACTCGGCCGACCAATCGTGTAACTTCATCACTCAGTGACAGACTTTTGTGCTTGCAGGGCTGGCCCTCTGCGGTCCAGCCAAAAACTAGAATGCACAAATGTTTGGCACAACCTTCAGCTGATTTCGAAACTACTACTGTACCTGCAGGTCTTGTCTGGATGTGCGGCTTCCTTGGCTACCTTACAGAGTCACTATCTCATAATCTTTAGTATCACAGGTATGACAGAGGTGGGAGTTTGAGCAGTCATAAAGAAGCCACACCTATGAAAATACCTCCAAAATACACAAATACATTTAGCTGGAAACAGCAACATCACTTCCACAGAAGATTACCAACGACCGGAGACTGGCTGAACTGGCTCCTGATGTGGCAACTAACTGTAGTAGCCCTCTGTGCAGTGTTGATGCTCAAGGCTGTGTAACGATGTGTAGTACAAAGCTCAGATGGTGCAGTAAGCAAAAAGAAAAGAACGGTCTGAGAGCAAGAAATACCCGGTTAGGCAGAGGTTGAGCAATATATAAATAGACACAATTTCTATTCTGTATTTTTTGATAGAACCAGCACACCCGAGCCAAAGCAGTTTCCTCAGGAAACAACCACTTGGAGCGACAACAAAGGCTGCACTTCCTGAGCATTCATCCTGCATCGAACTGTGCTCAACGCTTATGCCACAAACAGTCTTCACATATAACTCTGCACCTGGTGGAACTGTGGGCTGAAACCTTGCTGATAAACAACTCTGCGCCCTGTCAACATAAGCGCCTCGCTCCAAGCTCATGCATATATAATCTACTGGAATCTGAAGATGATAAACTGTTTTATTATTAGTAGATCTTGTTTGTGTTTGTCGATGTACAGTACTGCCTAACTTCAACCGTGAATACTGTGGGTGTGTGTCGGCAGCTGACGTTTAAAACAGACAGGTCTAAACACCTCCATGTCATGCAAGCCGTTATGGGTGGAACTAAACTCATCATGGGCCTAATCTCTGCTGTGACAAAGGTACACTGTTGCATTGGACAGTTGAAGACTAGAAGACACTGTCTTTTGTACACTAATTAATGAAGAAATAGGGCTTTGTAGATATTCTTTAGGGAGATGACATTTTCCGAAACAATAGTAATAAATTTACTTGAAAATTTTGTTTAAATTCAGTTCATGTGGAGAGTACAGAGGACCTTTATGTATGACACAACCGTGACTTGTACATCACAGTATACTCTTGATGTATTCTTTAAAAAAAACAAGAAGCAATTCTGCTTCTATTGCTTCTACTAAATATTCAAAACCAGCATATAGCAAGATGGCGATGAATATTCAGCAGCAGTAATTCACCCTTGAGATTACATGATATGGTTTAGAAGAGAAAGGCACTGGGAGGGTGTGTTTCTGTGTGTAACGAGAGATGAAGACCATTATTTCCCCATCATATTTTTTGTGCTTGTTCTCTTTTCCCTTAACGAAAGGATGGCACAGGATGAAAGAGTGCTGTGGCTATTAAGTCTACATGAGCAGTCGGCAGGCACACGGCTTGGCCTTAGTTTCCAATCAGCCGTGCCTAAAGTAGCCACATGCAGCTTGGCAAGCTCCCCTCTTCTAATGAAACGCTCAGCTGCATCAGAAACACGTGCCTGTCTGCAAACCCCCCTCTTTTCCCCCAGACCCAATAGTTACATAACAGCCACTTCGTTGCCACACGCAGGCTACATCAAAACCTGTACCCCCAGAAGCTGACGCAGTTTGAGATGTCTTGTCTGACACAACCAGTACCTAGGGTGCCTCAGTCTTGTCTCAACAATGAAAAGCTTAGGGGACACACTTACGTAAATGCCCCACCAGTTGACTTTTTCCCTACTTGAACAGAGCATCCTGGCTGAAACAATAAATGGAGCAAACAAGGACGCCCCGACTGAGCCAGAAAAGCAACCCCTGCCTTGTAGAATGTCGAAAGACAAATAACCATATTCGTCAAGTCCCCTTTAAGACATTCAGTGACCCATACGTCCCAATAGGATGGTAGTGAACTACAAAGAAAAACTATTAAAGGTGACCCTGAATACTGTATTTAGGTTACAAACAAGCAACAGTATGCACAGAATCCAGCTGCTAACGCCGGTGACTGAAGTCTGACACCGTCTTACATCTAAAGACAATGTGTCTTAAAAAAGTCACAGACAATAATATTTGCAAAGACTGGGGATCTTGCAGTGTCATGATTTACAAGACTACAACTAGATGTCACATCCTGCTCCTGATGGGAAAACTGTTGAGAAAGAAGTGGACAGAAATTGCTGCAAGCTAATGTTAGCTACTGGAATTTTTGCTATTAACCTACGAGCTAACTGGATGTTTCACTTGAAGATTTCTAGGTTCAATCATATATGATTGAAGCCAGCAAACTTCAGAAAAACACTGACTTAAGACTGCTTGGACTAAATAGTACTAGGTGCTACAGATTAAACAGATCGAGGCTGCAACTAATGATTATTTTCACTGTTGATTGATACATTTTCTCAATTAATCGATTGTTATAAAATGTCAGAAAATGGTGAAACATGTCAATCAGTGTTTCCCACAGCTCAAGATGACGTCCTAAAATGTCTTAATTTGTCCACAACTCAAAGATATTCAGTTTACTGTCACAGAGAAGTAAAGAAACCAAAAAATATTCATATTTGAGGAGCTTAAATCAGGGAATTTTAATTTTTTTCTTAAAAAATGACTCAAACTGATCAATCATCTACTAAGGTTGTTTGTTTTCAATAAGTAGAAAGTCTTATAATATCAGTTATATTTAGGCTTTTGACATTACTGTATGTACTGTACATACCAGCAAACTCAGGCTGCTTCCTTCTACCTTATTCAGATTATTTCTCTGCTGAATGAGGATTAATGAGCTTGCAAGCACGTACTAACACAACTTCAGTTAAGTACTGTTCTAACAATGCTTGTATGAGACTGTGGCTGAAGACACTTTTACAGCACACAAAGAGCAAAGCAATTAATCAGTACCCCCACACTCAGTTCCCTTATACCAAAACAGAATAGACCTATAAATCTTTCATGTGCATATGCATTTTCTCCCGCTGTCAAGAGAATGATATACCACTCTGGGAGCTCTTACTCAGCTACATGGCGTCCTTTTACACGTCGTACACAATCATACTGCGCAGATATAAACATACACACTTCTTGCGGAAAAGAGCCTTTGTGGATCTATGAGATGAGTGCCGAATGAGAGGCATATCTAATCCCTTCTTATTTGTCATTCTTCTTCAAATAGGCCACTCATTAATTAAGAGATGAAAAAACTTCAAACACACGCTCTTGAGTTGGAGTGGCACATCAAACGGGAGAATCACAGTGGCCTGCTTTAGAGAGGGCTTTGGTCCTACAGGCCCATTACCTAGCACATGTCTCATATGTTGTTCCTGAAGAGGATAAAATAAGCGTTTGTGGTGGGCAATCATATGAGACATCAACCAATCGGAAAGGTTCTGAGGCTGTATTACAGCTCTTGGCGCGAGTGCATGTTTGCTGCGATGGGACCGATGATCAAAAGGAATCTGGATGTTTCTGCAAAAGTGATTTATTGTGTGATCCAAATGCTGGACTTGGCAGCAGAGACCAGCGCAGATCTATCCACATAAGGCTGTCTCTATATGAAGCTAGCCCGTGAAACTGTGGAGATGAAGATGAATTTTAAATCTGAGTCCCATCAGACAGACATTGAGTGTGTGTGTTCAGGAGTTGGAGAGGTCGCGCTTTAGTAAAAAAAAAGTGGCAGTAGAAAAGTGGCAATGAGAAAGTTTGCTACGGCTGGTGGGCGGTGCTTGGTATTTCCTCAACTGATCTCAACATGGCGGCCGGTCACAGACTTTCTCATTTTACACCTAAACAGTACACTACAAGATGTTTCCGAAAACATTTGATGTGAGACATTACAATAACAGAATATTGATTCATATTTGATCAGCACTGCCTAGTTTGACCGTTTGGTCGGAGTTTGCGAGTGATTGACAGCTGCTCAAAGACGGCAGGCTCCAGCTCGGCTCTGTGAAATCTGCAGAGGCCATTAGGAGCACTGGAGGACACCGGAGGACACAGAGGCACATGATTTTTTTCAGATTACCTGTCTCATGCACTACTGTCAGGATATAGTGACCGTTTTACAAAAATAACTTTTTTAATCATATTTGCTCCAATTCTACCCACTGCGGCTTTAAAGAGCCACACTGCATACTGTAACCTGCAGGTTGCTTTGAAACATTAGCTAGCACAAATATATTAGCTGTGTGTGAAGACAACATTGCTTCGTTTGCTCTTCACTCACTCTTCGCGAGCAAACAAGCAATAGTTGCAAGCCAATTCTGTTTCTTACCTTCAATGCTGAGCTCGAAGCAGACATGGCAAAAAGACATGGTCCCCGTTTCCGTCTCTAGCTTGCAGACACTGCAGATATTGTCATCATTCAGATCGATGTTTACAAACTGCTCCTCTTCATCCATTGTGCTTCTGGAGAAAAACAGAAAGTGAGCACATGGTTTAATACCAGAAGGAGCTTGCACAACCACCAAGCTTCTTTTTAACTAATTGGGTCACATTTTCAAATAAACTTATTAAAAATGCACTTTTGGTAGTGTCAGTTGGAGGATTTTTTTGGTTCACACTATTTTCGGTACAGAACACAGTAAAAGAAGTCTTTTTAGCATGTTTTTAGACAGTGATGTTATTGATAAATGACCACACAAACTGATAAAATGGTACGGCTAATCGCTGACGCAGCTGATTGAGCAGGACAGTCTCTCTCTAATCACTGTGCCAACATGCTATTGGATCCCATGATGTTAAACTCAATCTGATGTCATCCCTGCTCAGAGACAACAATCCAAACATTAGCAGTCATATCTTAAAACAACAGGTATCTGTATAGAGAGCCCAAGTCCCTCCCCTTCCGGTAGACCACCATGGGACCTTATTTCGGGAAAAATATGAATGTTAGTCAACGGCGAAAGACAAATATTTTTTTGATCCCGTTTGAATCACGCCATGAATCACACATATGATGTTTGTCAATTTAAAACACAATTTTGCAAGTCAAGAAAGTCACAGTTTGTTGTAAAGTTGTTGAAGTCTCAGACTGTGAAAATATGTAATTAGAAAGACTACACTACACACAAGTTCTTTCGCTTCCAGGTTGATATAAAGACCACTAGTCTCTGATAAAACACATCAGATAAGGGAATGTTTCACTTGTGCGTGGAACATAGTTAGTTATTGTGTACGTGTATTGTGCAAGACGAGAGATGTAGTTCGCTGCGGTTTTACACAAAACTAAATGATACTACGACAAACTAATTTAATTCAAACAGGATCAAAAAATGATGTCTCTTGCCGCTGACTACTGTTCATATTTTTCCCAAACTAAGGTCCCACCGGAAGGGGAAGGACTTCGCCTCTCTATGGGAAAATAGCATACATTTCAAGATGGGACTCGCTTTTAGAATTTGTAAACATGGTTTATGTAAGGTGACATGTACAGAAATGGGGGATTACCAAAAGATACAGAGTAGTAAAAAGAAAAATTACTGCTGTGTACATCTCTATTGTGCATTTACAGTATGTGAACTACCAAAAGACTGACATATATTCCAAAATACCTGTGGGAAACACATTTGGTCAGCTGTCTAACATCCATAAACTGGCAAAAAGCCTGAACTGTCAGAAAGCAGAAGGAACTAAAGACTAAAGATAGAAAAGATAAACATCCGCACCGGTGTAGCTTTACCCACAAAACATTTAGTAACATGAGTGTCAGTGTGGCAATATCACATCGCAACCATAGTGTTATCTGTATAATTAATTTGTGCAACCACTAAGTAGAATATGCAACACTGTAGCCCACAGTTTATTGTATCTAGAAAACTTTTAATAGCATTTGAGAAACCTCGGATTCTAGTAAGTCTGATGTTTCTCTTGAAAATTCAACTTGTCCTACTTTACTTTACAAAATCGAATGCCTTAAAAAAGACGGTCATTTATCGTGCCATCAATCATTGGAATAGCTGCCCTCTTTACATCCGTCAATCCTCTAACAAATCCTCATTCAAATACCATCTAAGAATTCATTACTTAAGCAGCTGATCAATAGTCCAGTGTTGGTCATGTATGGTTTTTCTTTTGTTCCTTTTCCCTGATGATGGGCCTTGAGACTAAATGGTTGTGGAAGATGTGTATGAATGTGAAATTTATATGTGTTTGGAAAATTTGAATGTTAATAGTGTAACACAAATATGATGTTGTATATAGTATGTATGTGATAAATGTAATGTACTTGATTCCGGACCCCAGAAAGACTAGCTGGTGCCATTGGTATCAGCTAATGGGGATCCTTTTTAAATAAATAAATATCAATCGCATAAAAAAAAGTATTCAAGGTTGCTGACCTTCTTTGGGAAAATGAATTTCACCATGACAACTATGAGGACAAAGCTTTACCACAAAATGAAAAGCAAACAGACAAATTGATTTAAAGGAAGACAAAAACGACACACACTGACACCGTGTCTTGTAACATGCCACAAATAATAATCCTATGGATGCTACAGGTCATGAGCACTTGTTATAACAGCTCTGAGTCATATTGAGAGAGCTCTCTGGTTGCTGTTTCCGTGAACATTAAAAGACAGCACAACATTTGACAGAGTTATTTAACTGTAGTGAAGGTTATATCAACCATATGTACGAGCTTTCAGTGCACCGAATCCAAGAAATTCAAGTTAAGACACTATAATACTGCCACAAGATGAAAAGCAAAAATGAATTTAAAGGAAGACAAAAACAACACGCACTGACACCCTGTCTTGTGCCACAAATTAATAATGCTATGGATGCTACAGGTCATGGTTATAACAGCTCTGAGTCATATTGAGAGCTCTGGTTGCTGTTTCTGTGAACATGAAAGGCAGCACAGTGAAACAACAAGTTCTTTAACTGTGGTGAAGGTTATATCAACTATATCTACCAGCTTTCAGTGCACCAAATCCGAGAAATTCAAGTTAAGACACTATAATACTGCCACAAAATTGCTGTTTCTGTGAACATTAAAAGGCAGCACAGCGAAACAACAACCTTTGACAGAGTTCTTTAACTATAGTGAAGGTTATATCAACCATAACTACGAGCTTTCAGTGCACCAAATCCAAGAAATTCAAGTTAAGACACTATAACACTGCGCCAGACCTCTAGCTAGCGTTGTAGTGGTGGACAGTGTTTCAGGAGATTAGCCAGTGATAGCAACAACAATAGGGCAACTTTTCACTTGGTTGGATTCACAAACATAGTTAACATTCACCATGACGTGTTTAACTCCTTGTCAGCAGCTTAAAAGCCTTAATATATGTGTAATGATAGTTCCAGGCTTTAGGCTGTTCACAGTAACCCGAGTGTTTAGTATACATACCGTTAAACAAATGCTGTGCTAACAAGAAGAAGTGAAGCTAGCAGACATCCTCTCTCTGAGTACTCTGCTCTGGCTGATTCGTGACCGTTATTTTGGCCGTTGTTAAACTAAACAGCGACCAACAAAACGAAGGCACCACCAAGTATTTCAACACCCCACTTTAGTGAAACTCACCTTTACCCTTTAAGGAGTATCCTCTGCGGACAGCTATCCCTTTAGCGTGGACCCCACGGCTTCTCTTTATCCAACAGTGAGCAACACAAACATCAGCTCGACGCGTCACGGCAAATCCCACCGAAGAGCCAGGAACCTCTCTGCACCCTCTCAGCGGAATGAACCACTAGTTCTCTGGAGGGGTAACAATTATTATTAGTAGTTTAATTATCAACAATTCTGCCCCTACTTAAACACAAACATATAACAAGTATTTATAAATAGATATATGTGTAATTTTTTCGTTGAAATGCATTCGTTTTAATACACAAGAACGCCTCTGACAGCAGTAAAAAAGTGAAAACACCCCTACGGTTGAATCATGGTACATCCTCCCTAGCGTCATCAAAACATTCCCCTGTAAAGGGTTTAGATAGATAGATAGATATAGATAGATAGATAGATAGATAGATAGATAAATAGATTGATAATTGATAGATACTGTAGATAGATGGATAGATAGATAGATAGATAGATAGATAGATAGATTGATTGATTGATTGATAGATACTGTAGATAGATAGATACTGTAGATAGAACCGAATATACTGCAGAGTAACAGCTGTGATACAGGACTATTAAAAAAAGTGAATATAGTGCAGAAGAGACTGTTAATTAGTAGTTAGTATAGTGCATTATTATCTGTCCTGCAGACCGTCCTCCTTTGTCCCCTCCTTTCCTTTATGGCATAACTATACAAAGTAGCCTAATAAAGAGAAATTAGTGATAGTAAAGCATTTCCTCATTATTGAATACATTGCATGAGGCCGTAGACTTGTATTTCAGTTTCCATATTCGGTTTCTATTCTTCACCTGAAGTCACACATGGGGAATTCCCACGAAAGACCGATAGGAATATCCATATATCCAATAGCTTTTATAGTAATTATGCCATTATTATGTACGAATAACTGACTCAGCAGACATTCTTTAAAAGTTGTTTGGCGAACTGTGTGTTCATTTCTTTTCTTTTTTTTTTTTTTTTAATTATTTTAGTTTAGATCCTTCTTCCTTTTTTGTTATTGTTTTTTTCTTCTGGGGTTGTGGGGAGGTCCTTTGTATAAACCTGTGGCTTCTTGACCTATCCTGACACATTTTCATTGACTGGATTTTGTGCAGCTTTATATATGTGCAAATAAATAAATAAATAAATAAAAACTAAATAAAATTTACTTTTACCACCGGTGGTTCCCTGCCCACACCTCCCCCAAATAAATTACATAAAATTAAATTAATAAAACAACAACAAAAATGAAGGATTCACAAGTACAGCCCTGACCATGAAAGACCTTGAAATGCCAGACATTTTTATTCTGTTGTCACAACTGTAGTTTGTGACTGCATTTCTTAATGACTTTTCTTTCTAATTACAAACAGCAAGTGCTTTTCCTGGATCTTACGCTGTCTAATACTGGCCATCAAAAGTCTAATGTAATTCTAAAATGACTAAATGTCAGCAAGACTTCAATGCAGAGCCACAATAGTACAGCATATGCAACCTTGTTATAGGTTGTCATCCATCCACTGATAATTTATTCTGACTCTGCTGCCAGGCCCACAAGACGCCACATAAGAAACAAGGCTCTTTATTTTCTAAATGTTATTTTCAACTGGCTGTTAATTTGAATTTCATCATCATAAACAACAAAATGACCTTTTCTAATACTGAGGGAGGGAGCAATGTAATTAGGCCATGAATATAATTTGAAAGGAATTGCCTCTGCACAATAATGGACTGCGCTGATATCCCAAATACTCTATTCAGGTTATCAGTCAGTATTTTACTGAATGGCCATGAATTTCTTCCAGCTATGGTGCAGGCTCTGCATAGCCCTGGGGAAGTGTCATTTAAGCCTCTGTAATGGCAGGCTACCTCAGGCTACAACATTAAGCACGTGTCAGTGGTATTTCTTTCAGCCTGCAGTTTGTCTGTTCAGTGTATCCTGTGTGAATGAATGAATGAAAGAATGAATGAATGAATGAATAATACATTTTCGTGTCTGGTCATTTACATAACTCATCCCTCCTGGGATTATTCAGACACATTAACTAACAACAAATCAAATCTTTTGGCATTTTAGCACCATTATCTAACAGCACAATACACCGGCATCATCCACACATAAACATAAACATCCTCCAGACATAATCGTAAACATGAATGTCCCACAAATTATATTCTGCGATATATCCCACAATGGAAATACAACAAATATACAAACACAGCCTAAGCACAAGACACACAAATCCAATCATGACAAAAAAGGCATAAGAGTCTGAGGAATTTATCTATCTTATGTCACTTTTTTCCTCCTGTCTCATGCTTTAGAAAGATATTCATTAAAAAAAAAAAAACATGTCAAATCTAAACCAGGAACCTAAAATAATATTTGTTGTAAATCATGATATAAACGAAAAAATAAAATGACATGAATTTCGTTCTCAACCTCATTTAGTGTGTGTCATGAGCTGTTATGTGTATTTCAGGATGATCTAGCAGATGGCATTGTCAAATAAGGTCACTTTGCATCTTAATGTATGCTAGACTGCTGGCATTAAGCAAATAACACACCACACCTCTCCTTTGGCATGCAAGAGCAGTGGCTCCTTTGGATGATTACTACTATTTCCACGATGACATCTGCTCATGAAAACTGTGGTTGTTGATTTACAAAAAGTAAAAAATGTAAATTTTCATTGGAAACAGCTTTAAAAAAAAGTTAATTGAAGGAGGTCATCATAAGTGCTGGAATGTGACTCGGTAAAGATCCTCTATACAATTTTACAAAGAGTTTGTGCCATCTCCTGGCCAAAGAGCAGTAGTACAAATACCACCAAAACTTTCCTTTTCCTTTTGTTAAATATCCAAAAGTAAAGACACATTACAATGACCACAGATCACCGAAGTATATCTCGATCAAAAGATTAAGTACAAGTAAGCCTTTATGCCAAATATACGTAGACTTTTCTGTATACTTGTCAATATAAGCCAAGTATACTTAGACTTTTCTATGTACTTATAAGTATAAGCCAAGTTTACTTAGACTTTTCTGTATACTTGTCAGTATGAGCCAAGTATACTTAAGTATACTTTTGTTTAGTATTTAGTATTTCTGATAAGTATTTAAAAAGTAAACTGAAAGTATACTCTCTCATTTTAAGTTTAAAAGAAGCATACTAATAGCACACTTGAATAAACTACTTTTTGGTAAGGGAAGGCTAAGTTTGTGTGGCCCTCTGGCCCATCTGGCAGTCTTGGTGCAGTGAGCTGTGCAGCATTGTGTAGCCATCCAAATCACACAATTACACAGAAGCCTTGTGTATGCAGGCAGCCCCAATAAAGCTAATGCTAATACGTGACTAAGCTCTACTACCATGCAAATAAGCAGACAACATCACATGACATATTACTGTTTCTACAGATCAGACTTGATTTGCAATAATGAACACATCAATTTATTGCAAAGCTGGAATCAAGGGTGCCAAGACTGATGTCATCTGGGAACAGATTGGGACACGTCTCAGAGCGGCTCCATTAGCTCACAGGAGGGACAAATGTTGACACAGTGGCAGCACATTGGTTACTGGTTACTGTGTGTGTTTTCCCCCCTCAGTGTGGACTTTAACCTTACCACACTCAGTGATTATGTTCTCACACTTAACCCTTCCAGGAATCTACTTTTGCCCCCTAATGTACTTTGATTAGACAAACAATTTAGGTCACCTGGTAACTCAGTTCTGTAATGTCTCCATAACATCAATAATACACTATAAAAATGCTTTCCTTTTCTCGATCAACTCAGACTATCTGCTTCTCGCGTCTACCATTGAATTACTTTCCGTGACATTTCAATGGTGTATCCACCCTTTGCTTAGTTAGCCGTAAATCTTATAATTCATCAGTACTGAGTGTGCCCACATCCATCTTTTCATCCTGACGCTGCATCCACATGTCGCAGCTTGCCTCAGAACTTGTTCAGCGAGTTCAGTGAGGTTAAAATAAGGGGAGAGGTAAAAAAAAAGAGTGGGGAGAAAAACAGCCCAAAGCACGCTGTAGGAGCTCTATTCTCCCAGCAGCCAGTCACAGAGGGTAGAACAGATGTTGTTACCATAGGCTGCTGCTTTTGTTTCCAGATCATCTGCAACTGAAATCGAAAGGAAAGGCGGGTGGTGGAAACAAAGAATAACTATACTTCTCTGAAAGATATACTTTGATTTGTGTTCCCTTTCTAGAGATTACAGCTATTAGCCCACATTTGAATTGATAAGGGTCTTGCGTCACGTTAGCATGTTTTGTAAGTGAGGGCATCGTTGTTGGTCCGTCAGAGCAGTGAGGTGTGACTCAGCCAAACTGAAAAGTCCCTATAGTCCCATAGTCAAACAAAAGAGCAACCAGACACCTCGTCTGACAAGAAGGAGTCTCGCAATCTTGGAGACACTCACTGATCACAAATCTTCCTGTCCAGATAACCTGCCACTTAAAACGCAATAAGAAATGCTGATAACATGAATTCTTTTAGCTGCAGTTTATAGCAGCTATAACAGCCAATAAAGTACTGCATTGTTCTGTAATCTGTAAAAACTATGACATTTAATCTCATATGGATGTCTTTTATGATGCATCTAATGTGTGTATGTGATAGATGTATTGTATTATATACCACTCATTTATAAGATTATTTAGACAGTGACGGAGGGAGTGTAAGGACATTTTAAAGTAGAAATTACAACATTTCTGTATTTCTGTAGAGAGCAAGAATTCCTAGTTTGAACCCCTGTCTAGGGTGAACCCTGCCTTCGCCCACTGTCAGCTGGGATCAGCTCCAGCCCCCCCGCGACCCTGACTAGAATAAGCGGTTACGGATAGTGAATGAATGAATGAATGAATGAATGAATCCGACTTCCAGTGAATTAAAAATTAGCTAAACTCAAAGGTCACAAATGACACATCAGTGTGTCACCTACTTCACACCCTGTTATTACTTCTCTTGAGTTCGTGACACCAATCGGAGGTTTTCTTTGACTGCACCGGGTACCTGAATCTATGAATGTGTCTGCCCCTGTGAAATCTCCAGGCCTATGCTTTCTGTTATTTATTTAAATTAAAGGGGCCAATTCATGCTCATTTTCAGGTTTTTACTAGAATATGTTTACATACTTTTATAGTTTCTCATATTGTCTTTCTGAATATAGCTGTATTCACCCTCTGTCTACTAACTAAACTAAACTGACCTAAACTAAACTAAACTAAACTAAACTAAACTAAACTAAACTTAACTTTCTACAATATGGGACCTGGCAGGGTGGACGATCCTGATAAACTAGCAAGAGTACACCAGATTTTTAAAAATGATCAGAAAACCCAGAAAGTCCAAAAGTCCCTAAATCTAGCAGCAAAGTTGCTAAGTCAGCAACACTGACAGTCCTTTGCTTCAGGCCTCTCTCCAAAGCCACTCCCCCAAAATTATCTTTATGAACATAAACATATCATAATGAACGTGAATGCCATTGGCTATTGTTAGTACTCACAGCTGTCAAGCTACAAGCTTGTGGAAGACTCCGGTGACGTGCAATAAGTGCACAGGCAGAGTGCACGCAGGTAGACAGGCTGCCAGGTAGCCCATCCAATCATTACATTTGGGCCGAATAAAATAATTGGATGGGTTTATTGCAGTCCTGCGACAGCCACCGACACCGGATTTTTTTCTTTTTTGTCAGAGCAATTGATTTATTGATTGTTGTCGGGATGCAATGATAATTTCAACTAACATAACAAAAAATGTTTTTAAAATCTTTACCAACCCTGACTTTAAAGGTGCTATAGGGAGCATTTCTATTGCCTCTGCACGGCTCTCAACATGGTGATGACTGAGCCGGTGGCTCTTGGCTAATGGTGATAACAGCACTAACAGTGAAAACAACAGCAACAGTGCTAACAGAGCAAACAGTGTCAACCTGGGGGGAAACGGGAAAACCGGAGGGTGGGTGCTACGCTTCTGCAATGGCGCCATCGGCCAGGACAGCGTTATCAACTGTAACCGCTGTATGAGAGCAGTGCAGAGC
>CAKALG010035582.1:0-12418 GCA_916700815.1 Helicolenus hilgendorfi | reverse complement strand
GACCCTTCTTACCCCCCGTTCTGCTGTCCGTCTTTATGTGCGCTTCATGTATGTTTTATTGTATGAGTCTGAACTCCCTGCTGCTAAGAACCGCTCAGTCTGCAGTCGGGCTGCAGCTAACGGTTATCTTGGATTCATCAGTTTTCTCGATGATGGAATAGTTGTTCGGTCTATAAAATGTCAGAAAACGGTGAAAAATTTGTGTTTCCCAAAGCTCAAGATGACGTCCTCAAATGTCTCGTTTTGTCCACAACTCAAAGATATTCAGTTTACTGTCATAGAGGAGTAAAGAAACCAGAACATATTCACATTTAAGAAGCTGGAATCAGAGATTTCAGACTTATTTTTCTTTAAAAAATCCTCAAACTGAATCATCAATAATCAAAATAGTTGGTGATCAATTCAACACTTGACAAACTAATCTGTTAACCGTTGCAGCTCTGTACTACAGGAACATTTAAGTCGCTGCTGAAGACCCACCTCTTTCCCGCTGGCGTTTCATTGAGTTAAGCTTGAAACCTTGACTTTATCTTATTTTGTGCTGAAAATCTTTTACTACTTTTATGTGCACATTATGTTTATTGTTTTCCTCTGTTCTTAGTGTTGTTTACTTTGTATTAAACCCTCACAGGTACTGCTTTTAGCATAAAAAAAATGCTCAAATCATAACATGGTAAACTGCAGCCCAACAGGCAACAACAGCTGTCAGTGTGTCAGTGTGCTGACTTGACAATGACTTGCCCCAAACTGCATGTGATTATCATAAAGTGGGCATGTCTGTAAAGGGGAGACTCGTGGGTACCCATAGAACCCATTTACATTCATATATCTTGAGGTCGGAGGTCAAGGGAGCCCTTTGAAAATGGCCATGCCAGTTTTTCTCACCAAAATTTAGCTCAGCGTTATTTAGCTTTTTTCACAACAAGCTGGTATGACATGGTTCTATCAGTTGATTCCTGAGGTTTTCTAGTTTTATTTGATACCATAAAACTGAGCCTGCTACTATCTCAGAAAGACTGATTGCATTAATGGGTTAAAGAAATTAACGCTTTATTATCTTGTTATTATTGCATTAACAGCCCTTGTTGTTCGGCCTCTTCAACACTTTGATCAACTGCAGCTGTTTTAAATGTGTTATACAAATCAAGTTCGACTCCTGTATTGACCTTTATTTGCCGGCAAATTCATGTTTTCTGTTGGATACAATAACACTATACAGTATATGATTTACACCGTGGGAAGGCTCATTATGTGCCGGTTTCTTGTGCAACCTCAGGAAACAATGCCAGTGTGCAGCCGGCCATGTTTCCCATTTTATTTTTGGGTTGTTTGTGAAAACATACCTTGCCCCGACATTCAGCTGCTCTGTGAAATATCTTGAGGGCGATTGTTGATTAAGGGCTCTTGAGCAGCGGCGAGGGCTGTTTTGGTGTACCGGATCCAGTATTGCTCACAGGTTGCCTGTAGGTATGGACTTTTGTATCCATTTTGGATTGTGCACAGTCCATTGAATAGCAGAATTTGTTCTCTCCTCAAGGGAGGTTGCAAACACAAAGCTTGCAACATACATCTTGGGGTTTGAGCATTTTTTTAATATTTATTTATATGTTTTCTACTTGCAGTGTTACACAAAGCCAGGCCAAATGGGCATAAAGAGGAGCAAAATAGATTTACAAACCTTCCAACATGACTTCTCATGTAGTGTAGAACGGCAAAAATGAAAATCCAAATGCAAGAACAATTTGAACACAGCCGCAGCAGTGATAGGACAAGCACATATCAGTGGGTTGTTATGGGTTCTTTTATGCTCTCCCTTGCTACAAGGTAAACAAGCAAACACAAAGCTAACAGGCTGGTCCCTCGAGATCTGCCTGCATACAAAGTGATGATAAGTGTCAGCACTGATTTCAGAAGGGTTCGTGTTCAGATCCCACCCCTCCCTCGCAATCCCTGGGAGTGCCTTTGAGCTACACCGCCGCGCTGCATGCTGTGCTACACTCACCTCAAGGGAAGCAGAGAAAAGAATTACAGAGGAGTCTTTACATTTCTTTTTTGCAAGTGAAGCAACTATGGTGCTCCGTAAAAAAGTAATAGGAGTTGAAACTTCAAATACCACCTGAAAATGAATGGCGACGGTTTTAAAATGGGTTAGATTAATGAGAGAGAAAAGTATTTGACCAGGGTATACTTTTAATAAGCCCTGCCAAGCTATACATATTTTATGTAGCCCTCAGTGTTGATGAGATTTAGAAAAGGGGATATGTGGCGACAGTTGCTGCACTGCCAGGCAGAGAATGGGAGACGGAGCAAACAGTTCATAGAAAAGACCGCATAGTGTGCTTGACCCTTGACCCAACCGGCTTGCATGCTTTATGGCCTGTCAGCTTTGTCCGTCTTGTCCGTGGCATTTACCGGAAACAAACGGCCACGGATGGCTTCCTCGAGATTAAATGTTGACTCTCTCCTCCACTGACAGTTTACCTCAAGTTTGCTCCTGACAGCGGGAGATGGTGAATAAACACGGCGAGCTCCATAAGAGAGGCGACGAACGCACGCCGAGGCTTGAGGACACAACCAATGCAATCACCACGCCGCTAACGCAGCATCCATCAGCGGGCTGATGGATTCCATTAATAAAAGACCTTTGGTGTTGTATCCACTGTTCAGCGTGTACTCCTTCAGCGCCGCCAATATAATATTGACCTAATCATTCTCCCCCCCTGCAGCGCTGGCTTGAAACCTGAAATACCATTGTTATTTATCCGATAATGAGATGTTGACATTTGCAGATAAATTGAAGGAACAGATTCAACAACAATAATAATCCTGCGTGAGTGCATTGTAGTATAAAAAAGAAATGCTGTATAATAGACTTTTGTGGTTGCGCTACACAATAAACAACAATAGAGGCCAACTAATTGAAAAGCAATGTTTGTTCGGTTTTGACAGTAAAAAAACATAATGATAATCAAATTGCTCAAATATGATCTCCTCTATGAACTATTTCTGCACAGAGTAATACAGTAGCTGGGCTTTTTGTGCTCTTGAGCATTGTGTCAGGTTTGTAAGGATATTAAAAATCATGTGGCGTCGAAGAGGTTCTGACGAAGCATCAGACGACTCCAGACGTCAGGCCTTTACCCCGACGGCTTTCATCAGCGATAATTAGCTGCTGACCTCAACTGGGGATCATGCAGTGGTAGGAACACAGCGAAGATCTGCTGAACCCAAATGACGACGTGTCGGTGGACTCGTTCTAAGCTTTATCCATCTCACTGGCGTTTGTTATTTCCAGGGAAATAATCTTGAGGCACAGCCGAGGAGTATATGTCCCATTTGATAACCTGGAGTCGCTATGGTATTTCTGCATAAAGTGTTTCCTAGTGCAGCTTTGAGTATCTGAAGTCTGCCTGCAATAAGCTTCAAAAGCTTTTCCTTTAGATTTCATCAAAATGTAGCTGATACATGTTTGCTGAGGAATCATTTCATATTTACACGTTTAGTGAAAGTAATACCACATGGTGAGTCATCATTGTTTCACTGATACAATCCCATTTAGTGCTTTTATTAGCTGAAGTTGGATTTTATGTCAGATGAGCTAGTTATGGCCAGATGTTGTTTGACTGTGGCATTACAGTAAGTTGCACCATTTTCATTTCATTTCTCTCTGTGTAGCAAAATGCAAATGGTGGTGGAATATTTTATAATATCCCGTCATGAACCAATGCAAGAGCTGTATTTGCATTCCTAGCGGAGCATTCCTGGTGAAGGTTGTGCGTAGTCATCAGTTTGGTTTGTTATTTCGAGCGACAAAATCTCAGGGCGCAGATTAAGGAGTTGAGTGAATCTCCTGTTCAGTAACATTAGGGGTCGAGTTGTGCTTGTTCAGAACTAGCTCATAAGATATGTTGTCTGACCAAAGCGGCACCAGAGAGATGAAGCCAACTCCGAAGTGCCAAAAACTGCTCAAATGGCTTCTTGAAGCTGCCTCCAAAAGCGAGTCAATCCCCACAGACCCCCTGGTTAAAATGCCCGACTTTACAGCAGAAATAAACATGTTTACAGCCTGGTACAAAAAACCTGTTTTGGTCTCTACAGATAATTTCCCCATTCATGACAACTGTACGGGTAGTGAATTTTTAAATAAATCACCCAATCAAATTATATTAAGGCTTAAAGTCTTAAAGCATAATGAGGGCGTGGCCACTTTGAGTGACATGTGAGTGCCATACCAGGTCACTTGCTTTCTGCTCAGCTACATCACCCGGGCCCGCCTCAGCTCTACCAACAATCCACTTCTTTGCCCATTTTTGGATGGAACCACCCACTTTGAGCTTCACAACCGCTCTTCAGAAACCTACGGGTGATGTCACAGAGACTACATCCATATTTTATACAGTCTATGGTTTGACCACGTCAGGTGTTTATAGTTGTTCCGAACGGCCACACTCAAATGTCGGATTGTCAGTTTCGGAAAGCAACAGAAATAGTCGGACACTTTCCAAGCCGAGCTTTCCATAGTCTGAGGAAATGATTCTGATGATGTCATTGGGATGATCTCATTTTGAGCTTGAGACTTTAAATTTTTGCAATACAAGTTGGAGGTTTGGGGGTTTAAGACTGTATATAAGAAGTGGACGTAGTCACAAAAAAACAAAAAACAAGATGAC
The DNA here is from genome assembly GCA_916700815.1 of Helicolenus hilgendorfi. Taxonomy (NCBI): domain Eukaryota; kingdom Metazoa; phylum Chordata; class Actinopteri; order Perciformes; family Sebastidae; genus Helicolenus; species Helicolenus hilgendorfi. The sequence continues at coordinate 7,748 of CAKALG010035582.1, read as the reverse complement.
GATAAACAAAATGCTGAACTAGAGGCTTCAAAACGGCAGTCCACAAACCAATGGGTGACTACGTCCATCCATCCATCAAGCGGTTGCAGATGGATGGATGGACGTAGTCACCCATTGGTTTGTGGACTGCCGTTTTGAAGCCTCTTGTTCAGCATTTTGTTTATCGCCATCTTGTTTTTTTGCAACCAGAAGTGGTACGAGGGAAGCTAAGTATGACCGAATGCTAAGTAAGACATTTTTAGGTGACAAAAATATTACAATTAGCTTTCATGAACTGAAAAAACACTGTGAAAGGGTTGAAGTTGTAAGATGAAAACACGGACAACTCTCAGACCGGACAACGCCGTGGTAGCGACCTGTCAATCACAAGGTAGCCCCGCCCTAAAGCATCCCCTGCTTTATGGTCTATTTGATTCTAAATGGGACCATCATTTACTAAATGAACATCATGCTGTATTGAAGAAGACTTGAAACTAGCGAGTGAGACCATAAACTCATGTTTACAATGTTTACTGAGGTAATAAATCAAGTGAGAAGTAGGCTCATTTTATCATAGACTTGTATACAATCAGGCTTCTTTTTGCGAGTTTAATGCACTAACGCATTGGCTTCACTTTTAAGCCCTGGAGGTATTGCATTATGGGAAAAGTAAGTTTTTGGAGCTTGACCCATAATAGGGATTAAAATTCAAGATATTATAGCATCATTGTTCTTCTTTTAATGTGTTTCTTGCGTGTACTCCAAGTTCATGGAAGTGCAATACTATATCGCTGGAGAACCATTTTAAGTTTGCAGTGTTTACACTGTGGACGTTGTTGGTGTACTTGATACTTCACAGAGACCATTTGTCTTCAATAGACTAGACAAAGCGTGGCTTGTGAGTAAATAGGGAAAGCAATTATCTGAAAAGAGCAATTTTAACAGACAGACAGATGGATATACTCAGCCAGGTCCTTCCTGATTCTATAGGTTTGGAGGCAATAAGATGCAAAACACTTGGAAGATTGAAGACACTGTTGAAGTATAGATATTACAGGTTCAACTGAAGCTATTCACACTTTTAAATATTGAGAATCATGAAAAATATCCCCTAAAAACTCCACTAAAAGCTTGCTCTGCCTGCTTTGCTGTTAATTGAGGTGTTTCATCATGTTGGAGGTGATGGAGTAAAGGCAGAAATGTGCACTCTGCTAAATGCTGACAGTTGAAAATGGTCCATCTGTCCATCTTTAAACACCCAACAATGCCCTTCCCCTAAGATATGTGACAGCTTCTGTGATCGCTCTGATGTCGAGAACATTGAAGGGGTCGATGGCCGTCAGACAGCTTTGACTTCAAACAGGATTATTCAGGGTTGGTTACTTGTCATGGTAATTTTAATGCTCCAAAAGGCTTCAAGTGTTCTTTCTTTAGAGTTGTTCAAGGTTTATTTTTGTCAGAGTCGTACTTTGAGGAGGGGTCTTAAAGTCATCTTTAAACACATGACTTGTTCTTCTGAGATTAAAACATAAGAAGAAGGTTGTTGTAGTGACTGCACAGGTTCAATGATTGAAAAAGTAGCTTGTCTGACTTCCTTGTACACCCGCATGTCTGTTTATGGAACAACTCCTATTAATATTCTAGCTACTCCAAAAAAAAAACAACTCGAATTTCATTGTGGTAGCCCACATGCTTTGCGCTGAAAAGATTGCATTTGAGGGTCTGAACTTGACCGTTGTACGGTGTGTCACTCGTTTCAGACAAGGATGTTTTATGTAGCCATAAAAAAGGACTGATCTGACAGAGTGGCCTCAGCTCTCGCTATTGATTCTCAGAGGGCTAAAACCTGTAGAATCCTTTCTGCTATCAGTCGGCTGCTCTTAATGGCAACAAGAGGGAAATATTTGAGCTTTAATATCCAGATGTCATGTCATACGGATATGTCATTTGAGAAATTGCACAGAGAATATTCACTTCTGCCAAACCATCTGTGCTCCTTTTAGACCAAAGGGCACAAAATGAATGAAGAGAAGCACAACATGGAAGAATGAGTCCGGCTTTCACTCAACAAAGAATCCATTCACTGCAATTTAAAAGGCTGTTTGAATATCTGACTATTGGTTGTCAACAAGAGAAGTATCTGCACCTGACATCAGTGTCATTTAAGCGAAGTTCACAATGATAGGGTCAATGTAGGATCTCCCCTCGGGCAGAAGTCATTTCGCATGGAACATTTCTAAGTGCATCTGTATAAAAGCTTTGCAATGAATATTTGGCCAAATGTAGATGATAAATATTGCCTGAGGAAACACTTTATCTTGACATTCGAAATTACAGGTTTCTGGACAGAAATAAAGTTTCATCATATGAAATGTAGGATCCAGGGTTTCTAGACAGAAAATAAGTGAAATACAAAGATCCATTTGGTGCATCGTCATTTTATTTTCTAAAAGCTGTAGTATATTTTTTCTTTATGTGAGATGAGCTAGTTATTACTGGAGTTTTTATTGGAAAATTGCTGGTTTGATCATTGCGTAATGACCATTACATTAATTGGCGAGTCACAATGGTGTTGCAGTAAGTGGCACCATTTAATTTCTTTCCATTATTTTGTAAATGCAAATCATGATGGGATTTCGTAACATAATGAATTCATGCATAAATGCCGCATGTTTTGATCTTTGGATTTGATTCAGATGTTTGTCCAATAAACATGACGTGTATTTTCTCGTGTGTGTGTTCTGTACACATCGGCAGTGAAAACCATGCGGTGTAAATGAATATTTTATACAACATTTACATATTTTAGCAGCATTCAATATGAGATATTTGTACATTATATTAAATAAGATGAGTGACATGAAATGTGCTAAAATACATCCAAGTTTAATTCCATTTTAATCAATTTAGCTTGTTACCTCTGACTCGGTAATGTGAAGTATCATCCTCGCTTGTGTAATCATCAGTCCTTTTAGACAAATGCCCACAAGTCTTTCTTTATTAAATCGAGCATCACCACTAAAGTATTTAAATTATTTGTATTCCTCCATGCCGGCGATGACTATTCTTGTGAACATGATATCTCAGGAACCTCTGGAGGGAATTTCTTCAAATTTGGCACAAACGTCCACTTGGACTAAAGGATGAACTGATTATAACTTGGTGGTCAAAGGTCACTTTGACGTCACGTGTGTCCCATTCTCGTGAACACGATATCTTACGAACGCTTTGAGCGAATTTCTTCAAATTTGGCACAAACGTCCACTTAAACTTAAGAATAGCTGATTAGAATTTGGTGGTCGAAGGTCACTATGACCTCACGTGGGTCCCATTGTCGTGAACGCTATATCTCTCTTATTTGTATAGCCCAATATCACAAATAACAAAATTTGCCTCAGGAGGCTTTACAATCTTATTTTCGTGGTCAAAGGTCACTGTGACCTCACAAAACACGTGTTGTCAAGAATTCATATGCTAATTCTGACAATTTCAAACAAATGTCTAGTAAGATAAAATGATGAAGTTATGACATTTTGGACGTGAATGGACGTAAACAGCAACTTGACTGGTTGGTGGATTCATATGGTCGCCTTAATCTGATGTTCTTTTTTCTTTCAGCTACACTCAGATGTGGACAAAGGAGATGGCAAGGTGAAGTATGTGTTATCTGGCGAGGGCGCCACCTCCATTTTCACCATTGATGAGAACACAGGGGACATCCACGCCACGAAGCGCCTCGATCGGGAGGCACAGGCCTACTACACCCTCTCAGCTCAAGCTGTAGACCGAATCACCAATATACCAGTGGAGCCCAGGTCTGAGTTTGTGGTCAAGGTCCAGGACATCAACGATAATGAGCCAAAGTTTCTTGATGGACCGTACTTGGCAGGAGTACCAGAGATGTCACCCTTAGGTAAGCCTCCCTATTTGTCATAAATATAGTTCCCTCTTATATGTCCTCCCTATTTCCATCCTTGTACTTCATCCCTCTTTTCTACCCCCTCTCATACTCTCACTTTCTCTTTGACTTGCCCTCGCTCCGACATCTGCATTTGATAATTTTCCACCTCACTGAATTTGTGTTCATCTCTCTCAGTCTTTAGGTCATAGGGGGAATCGGGAAGTTTGCAATATTAATTTGAATCCAGCGTGTTCGCTTTGTAAGACTCAATACGTGCTAATCACATTGGGCCCAATTTAAACTGCATGAAGGTCTTGTGCATGAATTGAGCTCCACATCAGTTGAGGTCCAGGTTAAACTACTTGGATTGTGGCATCCCTTAGCCAAATGCATGCAGGTTTATTGTCGTCTTTGTTCTTTTCATCAATACTGCACGCTGACGAATAAGCACTTACTAAAACCTCTCTCCTCTTGATGTTATTGAGCTTTTTGAATACCTTTCATTCATTCATTCATTCATGTAGACCATGTATAAATTCAAAGCGCTTCACGAAAGATATTGAGAGTAAAATAACGAAATAAAAAAGTCGATGGAAAAACAAATCAGGAGTTAAAAAAGGTGTAAAAACATGAAATGAAGGAACGCGGTGAGTATTTGATGCTTGCAAAATCTAATTACAAGCAATGATGAACAGATGTGTTTTTTTTTTTGTGGAGCACAGAAAAGCAGCTTCACCATGTTTTGTGCTAAATCAAACAAGAAGCAGGCAAATGCCAGATGACCTGAGAGATCTGTGAGGTTCAAATCGTGAGTGGAAATCAGAAAAATATAGCTCTTTAAACATTAAGGGAGTTATAAACTATATTATTTATCAGTTCCATTAGGGGATCCTGAATGTCCGTACAAAATATCGTAGCAATCCATCCCATAGTTGTCGAGACATTTCACTCAAAAACCACAAATGTCAACCATAAATTATTATGATTTCCAATAGTTGTTTTCAGTCTGGACCAGAAGTGTTGCCATTTACAGAGCCACCCCACAAGCATAGCTAAAAACATTACACAGCTGTAAGGACTCGGCAGCTCATAGTCCGTTGATGACATTAGCATTTATCACTGCAAATATGTCTTTTATCTGTCTGTTTTAAATGCAGTCCTGGAGGAAGCCAACATATCAGAGCCTGTCTTCAACTTGCTGCTTCTTGCTGCATGGTCAAGATTTCCTCCGAGGTTTTAGAACGGGTCACGCTCCAGCTCAAAATGCTAGTAAATGCAAATGAGCCACAACAACATCCTGAGGCTTTTCGACGTTGCAGGTGTAAACAGAGGGTGACCTCCATATTGATACGCCATGGTGTATGTTCTCTTTATATGGAACTTAACATATTAGTTTACCTACTTATTTTGAGGGGTTTGAATGGGTGGTGCTGAGCATTAAATGTTGCAGAAATGCTATTTTGTGGTGTTTTTAAGTCAGTGCATTGTAATGAAGTCTGGCGTGCCTTAATTAACATATTTATCACCTCACATATGCCAGCAAAGACCTCCAGGCTTCGCAATGTTGATGAATGACGCATGTTTAAAAACTGACTCAAGCAAACTTTAAGGTCTGAATCAGGCTTGAAAAGGCCATGGGCATGTTTTCCACAAATTGGACTCACAGTTCACACTAGCCGGTACTTACAGGTACCTCTCTGCTGAGAAATGTCTCTGAAAAATGTCTGATCCGGACAAATACTTTTCTATCCATCCATTAAACTCAGCAGCACAGACATCCTTAACTTCCTCCAGCTCCTCCCAGGGGTTCCCAAGGCGCTCCGAGGCATGCTGGGAGCTGTGGTCTAATCACAAGTGAGCTGTGAGTGATGGGATGGAGGCAGGAGTTAACTTGGGTTTGACAGTAAAAGGGTGATATGTGGTATATTGCAATTCATTTCATTTAGCAAACACAGATTTGAACCATACATTACTGTGGGTGAATAATAAATGCTATGCGTTTTCTTTTTCGAGGTGTTCCTGTTGATTATTAATAGTAGACATTTATTAAAATATAGTCATTTGCAATGACACAATGCATCCTCTGAGAGGAAAGTAAATAATTCTAGATATTTGATACCAAACTCTGTACATGAACAAAAAAATAATTGGTCTGGCACTTCAATCTGCAGTCTGAATAATAATTCATTATCAGAATGGGAGCGAGCAATCAGTCCTCTCACAATGTTGAAAAGATTAGAAGTAGATGTAGATTAGTCAGTTTACACAATCAACAGAACTTTGTTCAAATATGGAAGATAAGGCCCATGATTCAAAAAGTGCCTGAGAATGTCTCTAAAGAGAAACTTAAAGCGTTATTTTTGAGTTCGTTTTTTTTTTAGGTTTTTATATAATTCTGGTGTTCCTATGTATTTAAATCCAAACATTCAAATTTTGGTCAAAGAATGTATGTTTTAGTGTCAAAATACTATTTTCCAAAGCCCTTGTAAAAACGTTTTCCAACGTGACCTGACGTAGGTTTCTGCATGATGACGCTGCTACACGTTCAGTATATATACATCCTTTTAGTCAGTGTATTAACGTTACATACAGTAACTTAGATGGCGGTTGTACATTCCCAGCTTGGAGAAGCAGACAACGGGAGTACCAGCACGGAAGCTAAGCAATATACTGCTGTATGGACGCTATATTAGTTTGGATCACAAGGTCAAAGTCTCACAATAACACAACAAACGAACTAATCGATTCAGCGGTAGACCAGCAACTCCTGTGTTCCTTGAGGTAAAATGACTGTTTTTGTGATTTGTCTTGTCTTGAAGACCGCAGTAGAACGGCTTCAATTCCTCGTCAGAAAGGGCTGTTGGATGGCAAGGTAGAGCGGTGAAAATATTCTAAATATAGCGTACAATTAAAGTGGTACTGATTTTTTTTAGGTGGCTTAAATAGGTTTTTCTGCTGCTCCCGTCCACAGCCACTTTTCTTCGCTGCCCGTTCCAACAGTAGCCGAAGTTATATCGCTCTTTTCAAGACCAGACCAGACTCAATTCACAAAGCAGTAATTTTATCTCGCAGAACGTGGGAGTATATATACGTATAAACCCACTACAAAACATCTGAACACAACGGAACAGAACAGAACACAACGCAGATGGACCCGCCCTTTTTAAGACTAAATCCACCTTTTTTGAGTTAGTGAAATACATGGACAGTCACTTTATTATACTATCAGCATATTCTGGTACCAGCCTAAAGAGAAAATTGAGTTGTTCTGCACTCAAGCCAAAAAATCTGTGATGTTACCATACAGTCTAAAAATAAATTTACAAACGTAACTCTCACTTTAATTTAAAAGAAGAGATTGAAAGCGTGTTAGTTGGCATGTTGCTACTGGAGGAAGAAGGGGAGTGATTTCTGCATTTGTTTAAGCCAACACTGGGTGTTAAGCTGCTTTATGCACTTAACAGATTTCTTAGGCCCACCTGGGGTAGCGCTAACAAGCTGTGATAACACCTTTGACATATGCACCTTTTAAGTTGATGGTAAGTGTGTTGGCAAGTTTAGAAGTCTGGATGCATGTTTTTGGTCTCCACCAACTCCTGAGGGAAATATCTGGCTCTTTAGCTGCTAAATGCTCCACTAATGTTCACCAGCTAGTTGCTAACTGTGTCTGTCTGTTGTTTGGTGTTGAGCAGGTAGTGTATAGTGAATTTTTTTATATTTTATATAATGAAAGATGCCATAAAGCGCTGTAAAACTGAAGGAAACTGCAGAGGATAATTTCCTCTGGGTTAATCACTAAGCACGACCTCTTTCACATGCATGTTAATGTAAAATCATTCATTATAGCCACTTCAAATTTCAGGGTAAA
>CAKALG010035578.1:0-15272 GCA_916700815.1 Helicolenus hilgendorfi | reverse complement strand
ATAAAGGGATGTGGAGGAGAATTAGAAAGTCTGAAGCCTTGCACCGTACTGTATGTAGGTTGGAAGGTAGGTTGTGCATATCCTGCATGGCTTTTCTGACAGCACCCACGATGCAGTATAGAGATGACTAACGTTTTACTTGCCCTTTAATTTTTTTTTTTTCTCCAACATAGCCCAGAGGTTATTCCTGACACAATATCTATTATGTCAGCACAAATCAAACAACATGACAGACTGGTAATTAGGGAATTGCTAACTGCACTGAGCTTTATAGGATTTCATAAAAAAAACTCAAAACCGGAGTATTTCAAAGTGCCAGTGTTCACGTCTGCTTCGCACATTTGGACAAAATGCTGGAATTGCATGTTGGGGATGGGCAGGGAGGACTGAAAACTGCCTTTTCAAGAGGCTGCCATCTTTATGCACCTGGTCAATTTGAATGAAAAATTACCTGGGCATGAGCTAAGTACACTGGCAGGTCAGCACAACACCGGGAAAATGGTGTTTATGCGAGTGCCAACTTCAGTGTGTGTTTATGTGTGTTAATCTGTGTGTGTGTGTGTGTGTGTCCTGAGGATTAGTCATGCTCTTCTGCCTCTGCAGCACTGCCTTCTTCCTGCCTCACACACACACACACACACACACACACACACACACACACACACACACACACGCACACGCACACGCACACGCACACGCAGACACACACACATACACACACACACACACACACACACCTGCATCCATCTGGCCAGTCCCCTCTGATAGCAGAGGTGTGAAACAGAGAAAATCAGTCGACTGAGAGAAACGGAGAGGGGAAGAAAGCGGAGCAGAGGGATGGAGGGGGAGAAGGAAGTGGGAAGAAAGAGGGGATATTAAAGAGAGATGGAGAGGAGGATAAATGGACGGGGAGGTGGAAGTAAGGGTGAGAACGACAGCAAAGGTGGGGGAGAGGAAGAGTGGGAGAGTGATATTAAACACCAGGGAGCTAACTGAGCAAATTCACCTGCCCACTCTTTCTTTTTCAGTGACTATCTCTCCCCCTTTTCCCCCCCATTTCTCCCCCTCCCTCATCTTTCCTTTTCTCTTTCTCCCTCTCTCATCTGTTTCCTCTCTCGCCTCCTACTCCCCTAATTAGCTCCAAATCCTCTTACATCTCATCTTCCTCCTCTTCCTCACAGTCTCTCCCCACTCTCCCCAAAAAAATCAGGTTGACCTTAATGAACAGATGAAGAGAGGAGGGGAGCGATTGCATCGGGGGAGCCCAGGAAAGGCTGGATCAGCGCTTTCTGGATCAGCGTTTGTTTACTCAGGACTCCCCCATGTGAAGCTGTCAGAGTGTCTTTTTGCCATTTTCTTTTTTTTCTTCAGAGGCAAAACTATTAGGCATTAAGGATCATTTGGAGGTTTTTAATCTTTCTCCGCTTTATCTAGAGGCAGAGTGGGAGGGGAGTTGTTATTGTTTGTGGTATTTCCTCAGTGTTTGACGGCGTATACGGCGACAGGAAAGATGAGAGAAGGCGGGGTGGAGATGACACACAGCAAACGATCACAAAGAAAGACTTGAATCCTCAACATATAAATAATGTGCATTAAATAGAACCAGCCTCGTGTGCCACTGAGACACCTAAATATAAAACATATTACTGCAGCAAAACACTTTGCAGGTTAGAATTCACCTTTACAGAAAACATTCACACACCTGTGCCCTAAATTGGAAGTCCCAGATGATCAAATCAGTGCGATAGAAAAAAGTAAATGGATATAAATTATTTTCAAACTACAGTGTCTATTTTCTGAATTACAAATCAAGCACAACTTCTTGAATCTGCTCTTTCAGGCTTTAAAACTTCATAAACTGACATGTTATCACCTTATAAGATATAGAGGACATTTTAGCAAACAGTTTGTTATTTACACATCCAGCAGTTACAGAGTAGCATTTTCATTCATTTAGAGTTGTATTTCTGGCCACCTGATGAATGTAAGTCCAATATTATATCTTTTTTGCTCTGTTTTTGGTCTCCACCAACTCCCGAGAAAAATATTTGGCCCCTTTAGCTGCTAAATGCTCCACTTTGTTCACCAGCTAGTTTGCTCATTCCTGTCCGTCTGCTGTTTGATATTGGGCGGGTTGTGTAAAGTGGGATTTTCAGAGTTTTTGTGCTGAAAATAGCTGCTTTCAGCCGAAAAAGACGCTATATGAGAGTGAACCGTAAAAGCAAAACAATGAGCTGAATGACGCTAAAAGGCTCCATAGAGTTAAGGGGAACTGCAGAGTTGGAAAATAATTATCTGTGGGTTCATCATTAGGAGCAGCACCTTTCACATAAACACAGTCATTTGATCCAGTTGTAATTAGTAAGATATAGTCACCGTGATGTCACCCATTAGTTTGTGGACTGCCATTTTGAAACGAGTTCGGCATTTTGGCCGTCGTAATCTTGGTTTTTGGCCGTAGCCATCTTGGTTTTTTTTGCAACCAGAAGTGACATGAGAGGGCGGAGCTAAGTACAACAGAATGCTGAATAAGACATTTTTAGGCGACCAAAATGTTACAATTAAAGGACCAATATGTAATATATTTACTGCAATAAATCATAAAATGACCATGATATGTCATCAGAGATTATGGAAACATGTTAAATAAATATGTTCTGCTTTGAAATTTCCATTCCAGTTCAGAACGTCTGTCTTTGTTTTGGCCCGTGTGATCCTGTCCACTGCCCATTTCGACACCCAGTTGCCAAATTGGCACGCAAACACAGCCTACTGCAGCCATGGAAGCAAGCAAACGAACTGGATCAACAGAGATAACATTAAAGGTCCCATATTGTAAAAAGTACGATTTTCATATCTTTCATATTACAAAGCAGGTTTAAATGCTGTATAAATACTATGAAAGTATCGAATCGCTCAATATACAGAGAAATACCACACAGCCCGTATTCAGAAATTGTGCGTTTGTAACAAGCTGTCAGGATTTCTGTCCATTTGTGATGTCACAAATATACAATATTTAGACCATTATATGGTTTTAAATGTAAACATACTAAATGTGTCCCCGTTTATATCTTGTTGCAGTGTATGTTAATGACATCAGCTGACAGGAAGTAAACATGGATTCAAACTGTTGCCAGGCAACGCAATTCTGTTGCAATTCTGTTGCAATGCACTAAAACGGAGCGTTTCAGACAGAGGGTAATTACAGATATATGCAAGCAGACAGTATGAGGAAAACAACGTTTTTTTTTTACATTACAGCATGTAAACATGTTCTAGTAAAAACACAAAATACAAGTATGAACCTAAAAATGAGCGTGATATGGGACCTTTAACGTTAGATTCTACTGACCTAAAAGCCTCGGCAGATCTCTCTGTGGTCCGTGTGTAGCTGGGTTATCAAGGCAGGGAGTATTTGAGACACACAGGTCATTAAGTGATTCCGATTACTGCTGGCCAGAGGCTAATAAGGTTCTGTCTAGAAGGTAACCCTCAACAATTTGAGCTAACTGCGATCAGTCACACCGGAGGGGCGGACGGTCCACGGCTCCAATGTTTTGAATTTGGACTGCTGTTACCTATTTTAAATGCTAGCTGTCAGTCCTACATAAGCTATAGCTCCTTTAACTTTCCTGAACTGAAAACACACTGTGAAAGGGAGATGAACGTGCGCTACACTTAAGTGTCCCGGTTCGTTGTCCTTTTCTCCCAACTGCCATAAACCTCCTGAACTCTGACGTCTCCTCTGTCTGAGTTGAACACGTGCAATGTAAATGTGCAATAACACGTTGGTCACTTTTGTGTCACTTTTACAATGTAAAATCAATGCTGATCACTCTGTGCAATAATGATATGATGCTGTGCAATAATTATATAATTATCTGATGGACACTTTGTGCAATAATCTGGCAAAACTGTCATCTCATCAATATACATATTGTATTTTTATATTTTTTATTGTATGACTTTTTCTTCTTGAAATAATATGACTTTACTTTTATTAAATTACGACTTTTTTCTCGTAATATTATGACTTTATTCTTGAAATCTCAGATTTTTTCCCCCTCAATGTGGCCCTAATATTCCGCTGTAGAAAACAAATAAAATACAGTAAACCCTAGACATTTATCAGATAGACTTTGCAACTTGGCAAAAATGTTCATTAAAAAAAACATAATTGGGGCATTAGTAGTATATAAATGTAATTTCTAAAAGACCATGTGTGACATATTTTGCAGTTTTTCGGTATGAAGCATCAGGAACTCTGACCACTCGAGAAGAATTTGTTGTCTTGTGTCAATTTAAAAACTCAGTCACCAAAAGATTTAAAGGACAAATTAGCATTCTACCTCTGTAGCACAGTTTGTACTTTAGTCCTTTTTTTCATGAGCTGTTTACCAAATTGTGTCCACCAGCCTGTAAATACAAGCATTTGAATTTGTGGCATTTTTTTTTTTTAAACTCTCACTCGCTCTCTCCTCTGAGTCATTCTGTAGAGTGACTACACCTCCTTCCTCTGTACATCCTCCTTCCTCAGTCAGTCTGCAGAGTGACCTCGCTGAAGCCTGGCCAGTGAGATAAGCTCACACCTTTCTCTCCTGTCCAGCTCTCCTGCTCTTCTCCTCCTCCTCCTCCTCCTCTTTCCTTCAGCGCACGATTTCTCTCTCTCTCTCTCTCCTCAGCATTTTGTGTTTAATGTTTCATTCTCTGTCTTTGCATCTCTTTTCTTATATTTTTACCTTTCCAGCTCCCTCGTTCTCTATTTTGTCTTTTTACGAGCCGCTCTAACAAAGTTAACATATAGCGGATCACCAAAGCGAAACACACCGCCAGGAGCTGTTTATCTTGCCAGGTGTGTGTGTGTCTGTCAGAGGGGGGGATTTGTGCTGACTGGTAAGGGTAAAAGATTCATGACCCAACAAAGCTAGTCAGGGCCACACACATACACACAAACACATACACACAAACACATACACACAAACACACACACACACACACACACACTCAATTTTGAGACCAGGTGAGTCGGCAGATTTTGCTCTCGGGGAGAGACAAATGGAGAGAGAGGTTTTAAGAAAATGTAAGAGACTGGTAAGAAAAAGAGGGAGACAGAGAAAAAAAAAAAGAGAGAGACCTGGGTAAGAAGAAAAAGGTAAAGAGAAGAGACACAGAGGGAAAGAAGACAGCTCATGAAGCTGAAAGGTCTTTCAACCGTTTAATACGTGAGGGATTTCTTGGCTGTGATGACACATCAGAGGAAATACACAGAGAAGAAGAGGAGGGACGGAAGCACAGCGGCAGAAAAAGACTGACTCGCCTTTCAAATCACGACTCAGCGGCGTGCTTTCAACTGGGCAAATTTGGGAAATCCCAGGTTAATTCGATACGATCAACAGAATCAGTCAAGGTCAAGGCTGGCATGTACCAAAGAACCTTTAACAACCAACGGGCAGAATCACATTTAGTGTTTTCTTTTTCTTCCTGGCACTCTGATATTCACCGTATCTGATGTTCTAGAAAGTCTTTGACCATTTCACATTAAATGGACGATGAAGGTGAAGGTTGTGACAACTCTTAACAACAACCCCACAGTCGGCTTTTGTGCAATGTTTATCTATTTATTTTTTTATTTTTCTTTAAGGGCTGAATATGAGGTCATATAAACTCAGAAAAAAAAGTTTGGAAAGTTGTGTTTGGTGGATTATTTCTCTGTTGTTACAATGCTAATGGTCATTGTATTTTACATGGTTGGAAAGCCTGTTTAGTAACCTTCACAATGATGTCCAACTTGTAAGGATCATGCATTTGTGGGATGAGCAGCACAGCTGATTATGTGGGTAGCGCCCAAGAAAAATTTGCATCAGCAGAGAAATTTGGCAAATTTTACTTGGGCGCTACCCACATAATCAGAAATAAGAATTAAATATGTATTGTATTTTCTGCTTGTTTTCTAAATCATCTCTGAAATCCTTGATACCCTTTGGAGTATGTTGTCATTTTAAGCAATATGTACTCTCCAAAAAGTGCTCCAATCTGGATTTAAAGGGTAACTTTCATTTGTCAACTTTCCCCCTTCAGGCACACGTAAAAGCTTTTTTCTTTGCAACATTTTGCATTTTCATTCAAATTTCTTGAGTGTGCACTCACATTTTTTAAGGGTAAATGTGAATAAAAACAGGTGGACGGATGTGTACCTGTGTCTGACGTGTCAGTTTTAACAGAAAGGTGCAGAAACAAATATTTTTGCAACTATAGCATAACTTTTTTTATACCTCAATTAAGTTTTTTTAGTCCCTTGTATACTTATTTGCATGCATGTACAAGTAACTTGTGTGTGTGTGTGTGTGTGTGTGGGTGTGTGTGTGTGTGTGTGTGTGTGTGTGTGTGTGTGTGTGTGTACTTGAGATGCACATCCAGCCCTCTGCCGGTTCACCCGACAGCAGCAGAGGAGCTCAGCGTAGCGTGAGAGAGCAAAGCATTATTTTATCTAAATACATTCAACTCCCTCTCTGTCTCTCCGCTCCTACAGAATCAATAGTCATTACACTCAGAGTGAATTGATCTCTCAGTGCTGTTTGCTGATTCCCCGGACTAAACTAAAACCAAACGAATCCCGGGCCCCCTGTAAGGGTCGATGGTATCAGGTGAATGAATGTCGAATGTGAGGCGGCCGGCAGGGGAAGCCGGAGAGGAGCGGAGGTCACATGTAATAGGATCTGCTTCCTTTCAGGACGCCGCACCAGTTTACTATGATCTCCATGTGTTTACCTGGTAAACCAGCGTGTTGGAATCAGCTAACAGGCAGCGCTAAATGGCTGCTGATTTACTCAGCGTTATGTGGTGGTGATAGAGGGATGAGTGGTGGGTCAGGGAAGGAAAAGCTGAGATACAGATGAAAGGGAATGGTGGAGAGGAGGTGTGAGTGAGTGGGAGAGTGAATATGTATAATTGAGAAAAAGACATCAAAAGAATCCTACCACGGCATTTGAAAAATGATCATGATATTTTCAAAAGTGAAAATATAAAGTAGATTCTTGCTAAAGCACAGAAGCCTTGCTTGAATGTGACTTTGTTTCCTTTGTTTGTACTGACTTAAAGGAACAGTGTGTAACAATTAGGGGCATCTACTGGCAAAAATGGAATATAATAATGTTTTCTTTAGTGTATAAATCACCTGAAAAATAAGAATAGCTTAGAATGAGTCGTTTATATCTACATAGGGAGCGGGTCTTCTTCACAGAGTACACCATGTTTCTACGGTAGCCCAGAACGGACAAACCAAACATGGTTAACTTTTCCTGCTTGGGCCAGAGTCGATAACGTTACTCGCTCCCGTCGCCACCGCTCTCTCTCTCTCTCTTGCTTCACCACTCACTTCCAATGTACACACACACTCTTTCAACAACTGGCTCTAGAGAGGGACATCTGCGTTTTCACGTCAGCCACCATAGCAATCATACACGCTTGGCACACGCAAGAAGTTATAAACTCAACCTCACCGCTAGATATCGCCAGATCCTACACACTGTTCCTGTAAAGAAAATAGGAAACATGGTTACGTCTCTTTATGTATTCGCCTTTTCTTGTAGAGCGGAGATGGTGATTTATTATTTAAAAACCTACTTTTATAACAAATGTCTGCCTTTTTTATGTTCACTTTTGGTGATAAAACAATTGTTGACACCCTTCACTCTCTACCACGTATACAGTCAAATAGAAGGAATACTGTTTTAAAGAGTCAGTGTATCTTTTGGTCGTTCGATTTTCCTTTCACAAACGGATATTAAAAAACAAAAAGTAAGTGGTTATTTGATTTTGGTTTTTAAATACAAAATTAAAATTGAAATACAAGGCGTTTTTTTTCTTTATCAGGGTCAAAAAGGAATGAACTAAACTTAAAAAACAGGTTGATTTTCAATTTCTATTTCTAAAAACAAAAAAATTAAATCACTAGGAGTAAAGGAGTAAAATGAAGAAGTGCCGGTACTGCGTATCGGTGAGTACCGGCCCACTTGGAGCATTGGTCTGCACACCCGCAAACGTCAGCTCGATATCAATCTTCTCATCTAACCCCCGGAAACAAAGAAAATGATCATATTTGCAAAAATGTTGAACTACTCCTGTGATATATTTTGATGGAGATTAATGTTTTTTGTGTATCTGTGTATAGATGAAAAACAGAAGACATGTAGGAGGAGAGAAATCAATATAAATAGTCAGGTACAGTCGACCCATCCTTCTCTATAGTGGGAGGACGGAGAGAAGGAATTACTCTGTGTGTGTGTGTTCTTGAGTTTCTGTCCTCCGACACAGTTTTCATTTACAAAACCACCATAAACAGACACATTTAAATATATGGCGGAAGGCAACTTAAGCCGATAGTCAATTCCAGCTCCGAGCGGCTCGGCGGTGGAATGAGATTGAAATGTAATGTCACGTCCAAAGTTGTGACAGCGTAATCAAACATCGACTTGCACGCGCTCAGACACACTTATTTATAACATAATCTGTGGTCATGGATACGGGCTTATGGCTTTGGATCACACACACACACACACACAGACACACACACACACACAATCCTGTTAGCACAATGATAACAGTGACTTCTTTGCTCGGGAAGAAGAAGGAATGATTTGCATTTTCCTCTTGGTGTCCAGCCTGCTGCTAGTAAAAACATGTTTGATAGATCTTATCCAGGCTTGTATCGAGGTGGTTTAATGTCTTTCATCCTCTGCCGTCTCTTGTCGGTTTGGTGGACAGAGCTGACACCAACATCTGGAGCTTTAAATCGGGGCCTTGCAGCAGTACTTCGGTTCTGCCCTGGACAAGAATAAAGGAGGAGGCTCGAAGCATCACGGTGTAATGCAGCTACATGGCCAATGTAGCATAACTACTGAACCAGGACATTAGATTTGGAGCTACTCTCTCACAAAACACGTTATTTGTTTAGTGGCTGAATGTGGTTTATAAAGGAGCTAAAGTCTTGAAACTATATGCACCGAAGCACCCGAAGGCTTTTCTGTGCCGCGTATAAAAGACTATAAAACCCTTTGCTTGTTCAGAATGAGCAGTTAATAACGTTCACCTCCTAGCTTTGACATGTGTCCTCTCTACGCCTCTTCTGATAGATGAATAGTTAGCGATTATGAGTCCTACACGTCCTAAAGTGCCCCACTGTGGTCAGCCATTAGATGTCTAATGGAGCGTGGACCTCGTTTTAAAAGTTTAGGAAGTAGATCACTAGGCTCTCGTCTCCACGTTGGCGGTAAAGGTGTGATTTGTTCACATCTTCTAGGGCTATTTCTATGTTAACTAAGCAGGGCCGTCCTTTAAAAAAAGATGCTAAATCACTGAGAGAGTCGCTGAAAGACGAGGCTTTGGCACAAACAGCCACTTGGATTAAAGGATGGTTTGATTACATTTTGGTGGTCAAAGGTCAAAGATCACTGCGACCTCACGTCGGTCCCATTCTCGTGATATCTCGGGAACGCCTTGGGCGAATTTCTTCAAATTTAAAACAAATGTCCACTTGAGGATGAACTGATTAGATTAGATCACTGTGACCCTCAAATGTTTTCAGAAACGTCTTGTAGTGTAGGTGTAAAATGAGAAAGTTTGCTCCGGCTGGTGGGCGGTGCTTGGTGTTTCCTCAAGTTATCTCAACATGGTCACAAACTTTCTCATTTTACAGCTAAACAGTGCACTACCAGATGTTTCTGAACACATTTGAGGCGAGAAATAGACATTACAGTAACAGAATATTGATTCATATTTGATCAGCGGTGCCTAGTTTGACCGTTGGATCGGAGTTCTGAACAGACGTTAACAAACATGCAACAAGCAAGTCCTTTCTGGATGTAATTAAACCGCAACTACTGCACTGCTTCACTCTATACACTCTGTGTCACACACACACACACACACACTCCTCCACTATGACAGTTGCATTAGAATGAATGAGAATCTCCAAACCAATCACTTTATAGCTTTATGGATCATCTGTCAGCTCAGCCATTAGACTGCCAACTTCTTGACATTTACCAACAAATTCATATTTCTCACAACACACCCACACTTGTATGCACACAAAGGCAAACACACACACAGCGAGTCGACGCACACTCAGTCACCCTGTTGGTCCTCACTGTGGTAGAAGTACACCCACAAACCCCCACGCAGACACACACTGAACGCTTGTTGACATTTGCCAGCTCCACACATTTTTCTGCCAGGCATTTTCAAATGAAGGACATGAGATAGATCCCTGTGACTTAAGACAGATTGATCCGTTCCCGCCATAAAACTTGGATCACAGCCTCCGAAGATGTGCTTCACAGCGGCGTGCACACACTTGACACAGACAGATCCAATTCGAGCGTAAAATTTACTCGCCGTCTCTTGTTAGCCTTCTTCTCCGCAGTGTGAGTGTGTGTAAATTAGATTATGTGAGGTCGATAGAATGGATGGAGGCTGAGCGGGGGCCCCGAACCACTGAGAGCTAGTTTGAAAGATTAACAAGACATCACGACTTAGTTATGACACATCTTAAATTAGTCAGCGGAGAAAAGAGGAGAAACTTTTAACCAAATGCCAAATCAGTCAGCAAAAGATCAGCTGCTGTAAAACACCATGCAAACCAGTCGGAGAATTACTTTTTCATACAACAATCCAAGTCGGTAGCTACCCTAAAGAGTGACGTGGACGTAGTGTTTCTTCAACACGTTATCGAGGATGGTGTGAGTATTTCACAGGGGAATCTGTAGTAAATCTTTGTAGGATGTCTAAAGCAGCACAGATGGACTACACCCAGAGTGGCTGCGAACAATAAGGCAGACAATACTCTCAACAAATCCCATCGAAAAAAACTAAAAGGAAACAATGAATTGATCCGTCTGTATATCCAAAACCTGATATCTCTTCTTCCTCTGTGCCGTAGAGCTCCATTGTTGTCCAAAAACTATTAAAACACATCAGTGAGCCACACTGTTGCACCGGCTGACATGTTCCTTTATTAACATGAACACGCTCACTGTAGTTTATTTTGACTCAATCCCACATCTGCTGTAAATACTCACTGGAGTACAAAATCCGCAGCTGAAAAAAAGGCCCCCAACAAATGCTAAAAAACAAAAACAATATATTTGTGGCTTGTTTTTAAAGCACCGGTGCGTGACATTTCAGGGGATCTATTAGCAGAAATGGAATATAATATTCATAACTATGTTTTCATTAGTGTGTAATCACCTGAAACTAAGAACCGTTGTGTTGTGGTTAGCTTAGAATGAGCCCTTCATATCTACATAGGGAGGTCCTCTTCACGTTAGCGCAGTCTTAGAAAGGGAGGAGTGAGAGGCCGCATACTCAGTTGGTTGCAATCTGCAACCACAACACCAGATGCCGCCAAATCCTACACACTGTACCTTTAAAGTTGTATTAAGAGATGGACTCCCGCGTTGTTGTTTTATGGGATTTGTTAATGATACCAAAATAGTAAAGAGTATCACCAGCCTTTTCCATTAATGTGAATAAGACTGTGGCACTCCTGCTGCAATGCTCAGCTTAGTGAATTTCATTGTAACAAATATACAGCATTTTATCCTCAAATTAATCAAAATGAATCTTCTCAGCTTAAAGGTGAAGATATACTCTCTCAGAACGTTGGACAACACCTCATTGACTGACAAAGGCTGGGAAGTAAAAGAAGAAGAAAAAGACTGCAAGCTAGTAAACATGGATGTAAACAACGCTGGATTTAAAATACCTAAAAACTCGTCTTTGTGAATGTTTGAGGAAGGAAGTGCGTCCAACACTTTTGTTAGACTTCAAGGATCCACACAATGCGTTATGGTGTGCAACACTAAAATATGTAAACTTAACTTTTTGTTTGTTTACAAGAAAACTCCACAGGGCCTCTTTAACTGATCAATAATATTTCTTTCCTAACATGAAGATTGAATGCTGTTTCAATAAAACTTTGGTGGCGAAATACTGAATCCTTTATTATCTGTAATCTTATCATTAGTATTCACTGGCCTTATTCATTTTATCTGGAAGTCTGGAATCAACCTACAAAAACAAAAGTGAAGATTGTTGAACGAATATGTTGGTGGGCATGAAATAAAATGTGGGTGACGTAGAGCCCCATTATCAGACTTCCTGAAAGGAGCTTTTCACCACTTTCAAACAGCACGTCTAGAGGAGCATGTGAAACCTGAAAGCTAAACTAACTCAACCTGCTCAGAGAGAGACAAGACTCGACGGGGCTCTTCCTAATTCCTCTGGTGTCCATGGGAACAGAGGTGAGGTCAGCAGAGGTTGGGTCCAATGGGAGTAATGGGACCGAGAGGTCATGTGTGAAAGGCACAGGAGGTCATTCCCAAGTGTCCACGCAGACACCTAACAAACGCACATACAGAGTAATGAGTATTAGGTATTAATAGAGCTGTATGGACCAGGCCGGGTTTAGGCTAATGAGGCCCCGGGGTTATCACAGATTCACAGTAATATGACACTTTGTTACAGGCAGAAAGAAATATGACTCATTCAACTTTAAAAGCTTCACTTTGTACGATCACACCCGCCGGATAATTCTGCTTTATTACCACTTTGATCTTTTGTAATTTTGGCCATCAACTTAGTTTCACAACTCACTACATTTATCTACTTCAGTATTTTGACATTTACATTTTGGTATTTATATACTGATACTTTCTTTCTTGTTAAATTAGATTTCTATATATTTGGTACTTTAATAATGCTATTTTTAGCCATGCTAGCGGCGAAGAGTTGTTGGTCAACCACTTTGAAATATCTCAAAAAATATTGGATGGATTTCCATGAAATTTGGTGCACACATTCGTGATTCCCAGAGGAAAAATCCTCTTGACTTTGGTGATCTCCTGACTAGTAACAGTACAGCCTCACAAAGCCGCTATAGCGTGACTGTAGAGTCTCAAGGTCGTTACACACCGGTGGCGTTTTTTAGTGCGATTAATTTGCACATCAATATATATTTTTTCGAACTGTTTTTCTTTTCATAAGTAGTTTCACACATAACACAAATATTATACGTGAAAAAGCAACGTAATGTTTTTCAGAATGAAGTCGATTTTCTGAGCTTTTACTCTGCGAATTGAGGCATCAACCAATCCCGTTGTACAGAACGGGTGGAGTTGCGCGTATATTTATGAAACAACAACACGGAGGCACCATAGTCCGAACCAGGATGGGAACTTTATTGCTCCTTTCAACCTTGACCAAGTCTACGCAGACCACATCCACTCCTTCCGTTCTTACCTTTCACAATAAAAGCCCTAGACATATAATATTCTCAAACAAGTATCTCACATTTTCGTGTCGTTTATTCGGCATGCCCCCGGTGTGTAAATGCCTTTAGTCTTATTAGTTATATCTCTTGTTTGAAGATGGAAATGCAGTGACGATGAAAACAACAATGAAGCTACCTTGAATCTCTTGAATCTAACTAAACTGTCGGTTTGTTTACAACCTGTCTGATCATCTGAAAGTTTGTGTTTCTTGCACCATCTCAGTTTACTGTACAGATCTGGTATCAGAAAGACGTGACACATAAATAGTTTTCTTTATCAAGGCCATTACTATCATTATATTACATTACATTCACGGCAGACCACCAACTCTGTTTATAGCGCCACAGAAATGCAAGGCTCCATGTTAATATATAAAATATTTCAATTAGCTCCACGTGAAAAAGAGAGCACTGGTACTGAATCGGTACCTGGTAGCGACAGATACTTGTTGAGGTATCAGTATCAAGAGAGGAAAAGTTGGATCAGTGACATCCCTGCCGATCTCAGCAAACCCGTTGGTGAGTACATGTTATATGTTATCATGAAGGCCAAAGCTACAAAAATCAGACACAGGTTGTAATAAACCCCAAAGGAGAATCACTTTTAGAGAACATGATGCCAACACTTTCTTTCCAGTCGTCTACGAACTGCTCAGCCAGTACTTCATCTTACGTAAAAAAAGATTTATGTGTCCTTTCACTCAGCCTCCTTCTTTTTACCCACCAGTCAGCGTCTAAATCTAGAAGCATCGGGTCATACATCCATTCCCACCAGTGTTCAAGGTAACATGGGAGGTCGCTCCACTTGGAATATTCACACACAAGTGTCAGAGCATGTAGGGCCACACATCTAACGGTGGACCTTCACACAGTCTGTGTAGTCACCGCCGGATGTTCACGCACACAATCTACTGTACAAGGCTGGAGTAAAGCTGTAAAGTCACATCAGCATGCAGGGACATGCTGCACGTGTGTTGCCTGTAAAGCACTTTGGGACATGTTCTCTGATCCATGACAGAGTGAAGGGCTGAGTGGGAGGGAGGGAGGGAGGGATAGAGCAGGAAAAAAGGGCTGCAGACAAAGAGAGTTTGTGTGGTATTCATGTGTGTGTCTGGCTGTGTCTCCACACGGGCAAATCCAGTCCCATAAGCGATTGTGATTGATGCAGCTTCACTGTAAATTAAATGTGATGTGGTCGAAATGTTCAAGTGTATCAGCGTACTTTGATTTGTTGATCCGAGGGATGAAGGCACGACACACTCACGGGCAAAGCGGAGAATTTATTAGAAATAAAAAGCAGATCTTTGATTGTTAAAATACTTAAAGCTTCAATATTTGTATATTAACAATGGATCAATCGACTGCAGGTCCTCTCAGCTCTACATAGCATTAGCATCTTTCGTCTCATTGTTTCGGTATTACAGTCTTTTACTGTTTTGTTTCACTTTCACTGCACTCGTCAGTGTTGTTTCAGGTGGCTGTTTTCAGCAAAAAGCTCTAAAAGTGAGTGTACCGAGCAGCAGATAGACAAAGTTAGCAACTAGCTGGTGAACATAGTGGAGCATTTAGCAGCTAAAGAACCTGATCTTTTTCTCAGGAGTTGGTGGAAAGCAAAAACGGAGCCAAAGGCAATTCCATATTATTAAGCACCAAGTCGGAGTATCCCAGTTGTAATTAACACCCACACTGTCACTAAGGCCCTGTTCAGACCTGGTATTAACATGCGTCCTGAGTGATCGGATCACAAGCGGACAGCTTTAAGTACAGATGTGAACACACTCTAGACGCATTGATATCCAGTCTTTCAGAGAGGTGGTCTAGGTCACATATGGCCACATTCTTTTAGCAGTGTGTACGTGAATGTGTCCTGGGCCACACTGAAGGACCGCCTACTCAGCTGACGTCCCGCTGGGATCTGCGGGGTCTCTGCGCTCTTCAG
>CAKALG010035567.1:0-13671 GCA_916700815.1 Helicolenus hilgendorfi | reverse complement strand
AGAGTCGGCGCTGCAGGCCAGTCAGCTGTCTGCCTGCTGCTGCCTCACTGAAGCTCTTCCAGTGAGTCGCTGCGTTCGCTTCATTCAGAGCTGTTTGAATGAATTTAACATTAATATTCAATAAAGTGAGGAAGACAAGCTTCTTTCAGAGAGCGAAGACTTCAGAAAGTTTCCTCACAGAATAAGAAGAGGCAGCGATAACACGAGAAACGGAGCCTCTTTTCCCTCTGCACTACATCGAAACTTTACAAACTTTATTTACACTTACAGTGGAGATCCCCAAGTGTCCAAAGATATAACACATTGGGCTGAATCTGAGGGAAATGCATCTAAAATGATGCACAGACTCATTTTAGAGCCAATATTTCAACAATTAAATAGCTTTAATAAAGGCTGATACATCAAATATTGCCTATATCAACACGTTCTCACTCCCAACTCGTCAAATACCGCCACTTGGTCAGTACCCCTCGGCATCGGAGACCGACGCACAGGGTACCCCTCTAGCGTTGCTTTTGGACGGACTGGGGACGGCGTAACAAGATATTCTTGTTACATGCATAGTGTCCTTTCAAAATAAACTTCACAGGTAGTTAGGTTCAGGCAACGCAACCACTTAGTTAGGGTTAGGAAACGGTCGTGGTTGACGTTAACTTCACTGACTAACTACGCACGTGACTCACGAGACTGACGATACTGACAAGTCAAGTGACTAATGTGACAAAATAAGTCAACGTTACTTTTAGTTTCAAACAACTGGTTGAAAGTCTTTTTTGTTTGACCCATCCACCATATTAATAACTGTTTTCTTTAGTGTATAATCACCTGAATCGTTGTGTTTTCGTTAGAATGAGCCCTTCATATCTACATAGGTAGCGAGTCCACAGTGAATTATCTCCCACCAGAGTCCCTCAGCTTAGCGTTTTGGCATCTTTCAGCTCTTTGTTTTGGTTTTACGTCCAACAAAGCTGCTGTTTTGTTTCAGTCTCACCACTTTAATTCAACCCAGCAGTTTTCATCAAACATGCTTTGATAAACCCGGCGTACATTACCTGCCCGGCACAAAACAGGGGTTCTCAAAGGCCACGTTTCCACCGTAGGAACTTTCCCTCGGAACTAAGAACCTTTTGAGGAACTCGTTGCGTTAGTAGGGGATCTACAGGGACCAGGGTCTAAATTAAGTTCTGGAGACATTTTTCCGTGGCCTTTTTACCCCCCAAAAAGGCCCTAGTTGGAGGGTAGTACTTTCTGAAAGAACTGAAACTAAAGGGGCTAAAAGTCCCACAAACGTTTTGGTGGAAACCCAGCTAAAGTCTGAGACCCACATGGTGAAAAAAGATCAAGACAACTCCGCCCTTCCCCACTTCTGTTTTTTAAAGCTTATATTTGTTTACATTTTGGCACCAAAAGTGCGTTGAATTATCTATTAGCAGCTCCTGTCTGCAGTGTACCCATGTATGTACGGACAAATATCACTGGATTACTGTGATACTGAAGAAAAACATAAAAACATGATGACTTTCAGGCAAGTGCTGCATTTATCAAAATCGTCTTTTATCTATGATTTCCAAACCAATTTATGGAAGTTTATTCATGATGATCATCAGAGATAATGATATCGTCAGGAAGTGAAAGTCACACTGATTCTAAAAATATGTTTATCATGTCTGTGTGTTCAGATTTTACTTAGTTATGACTCTGAGAAGGACTCCAATTAAGCGTCCAAATCAGCGAGTCAGACTAGAATAACTGGCTTCCAGCTGTTTTTAGTGAACCGGTATGAACCTGTCCTTTTCATCTCATGCAGTATCTTTACCTCACGTCTCTCAGCCCCCCCTTGGGAGGCAATTCAGAGCTTTAAAACCTCTGTTTTACTTAAATATACAAATCCTTTATACTTTTTTAATTGGTGAACATATTCCAATTTTGCCATCAGTTTTGCACCGGAAATAGGTGGAATTATATCAAAACATTAGCTGAGTTTTCTCTGAGAAAATCAAATTTACAGAAATATAAATAGATATTTTTGGGAAGAGATTTATTGGAGTTTCTATATCAAATGAAAAACATGAAGTGTCCTATCAGATCAGGCTGCTCTTCTGTCCTTTAAGGCTGCTCTGTGGACGTCGTCTCTGCTGTTTCTTTGCTGCTGGCACAAAGCACACTGGAAATGAATGAAGATGTTATCACTGTTATCTACTCCCAGAGTCTTTTAGCAACAATTTCTTTCTATGACCTCAGCACGGAGAGGTAATTTGGAGGTTGTTGTGCGGTTCAGAGGACAGGATGGATGAACGCCGGGTCTCTTTAGGACACCGTCTCTGTTTCAAAGCAGTTTGGGAAACAGCCAGAGGTGAGGAATTTATTTCCAGCAGTGAGCAAAGCAGAGCCAAAACCATCCCGGACCGCTGAGAGGAGTTTAAGGGGATTATTTCCAAAGAGCTGGAGGACGACAGTCACAGATGAGACGGAGTGTCTCAGATCCCGGGGAGATACTGAGGTGAATTGATTTCACAGAGGAGAGCAGAAAGCCTCTTCTTCTCAGGAGACAACATCGGGTTCAGGGTTAACAAGCTGATCGCTGCTGTTCAACTAAAACAAAGAACTGCTTTCTGTTGTTGGTGGATCGGCTTAAATTGCTTTTTCCCCGACTCGCTGTGGGGCCTCAGGATGGGGGGTGTCGGTTCAAAGCCACATAAAACCTCATGGAAGCTGTAGCTGTTAATAAAATTAGTCAATGAGGTGTCTGTTAAAATGGTGTTTAAATGTTATCATCCTGCACAGTAAATACCAGCAGTAAGGACGGTGTTGGTGATAAATATAGAGATCACACTTAATACTGAGCTAAAAAACGTTTTTAATATTGTATATTATTTAAGCTAGTGCAGTGACCGTTCGACCAGCATGCTCGTCTGGAACAGGCCAGCTACAGCTAAACCGTAGGGTACATCAAAAATCTGAAGTTTT
Source organism: Helicolenus hilgendorfi (assembly GCA_916700815.1). Classification (NCBI taxonomy): domain Eukaryota; kingdom Metazoa; phylum Chordata; class Actinopteri; order Perciformes; family Sebastidae; genus Helicolenus; species Helicolenus hilgendorfi. The sequence goes on along the minus strand of CAKALG010035567.1, from coordinate 10,704 downwards.
CCCAGCTTGGTCCAGAGATGTTTTGTACCAAATTTTGTGACGATTGCTCAAAATGTGTAGCAGGGGTAGCGAAAAATCGGATTTTGACACAATTAAAAATGGCGGAAAATCAATCTAGATGCAAATGGGAGAACGAACCGGGGACGGCGTGTCAATAAACTTCGGTTTTCACAGGTTAAGGCAACACAACCACTCAGTTAGGGTTAGGAAACAGTCGTCACACATGAACACCGGTCACCTAGTTGAAAGTCTTGTTTGTTGACCCTGACCACCACCCCTCCAATCCGCCCTGAACGTCGAATACGTATCGCCGCTGGTGGGTTTACATTGGAGTTATTTGAAGCCCGGTTTGTCACATATTGGCACTAAGGGGTGCCTCCGTGCGTCGGTTTCCAATGCAAAGGCGCAGTCGGTGCAATCGGCGGTGTTTAACGAGTTGGGAGTGACAACGAGTTGGACTAAACCAAACCTCAACCACAGCGCTCCATCATAAAACTGACTTTAACTAGTAATTCTCGACATCTCTCGATCTGCAAATCATCAAATCAATGCTTGGCAATCCATCTTGGAACAAAGACGGAAAAACACTTTTGAGAAATACTGATAAATGAGAAAATAACTTTGACAAACTGAAGGCTTGTCGATACTCGTCCAAGGCCTGTTTGTTTGGGAGTTTGACGAACTGTTACTGGATTCTTCTGGCATGCGGCGGATACTCTGTCCTGGTTTGTTGATCGATAGCTACCTCCTTCCTCCGTCAGTTTCTCCTCAGTGAGGCAGAGCTTTAGGAGGCCATGTGCACCGGCATCATTCAGAGACATTCACAAGGTTGTTTCCTTTCTCCTTGTACTGGGATGATACAAAGATGAATTTTGTGAACCGCTCTGCTGACAGAAAGTCGATCAACCGAACAGCTTCTTTGATTTGTGGCATTTCACGCAGCTTTGGTGAGATTTTGGAGGTGTGTGCATCGGCTCTTCAACCTTCAGTTATACCCATAAGGTCGTTATTTGTATCCACAGATACATCTATGTGTATCCTCACAGGACTCCAGCATTGGAGAGACAGTAGTACAGAGTTTTCTCCTTGACAGACGCCATCTAACTTTCCATTTATTGGTTTGTTGTCTCTTCAGCACACAAACCAAAACCTCCAAACTTGCGTGATCTGGATCTTCTGTGCGTGTAGCTATTAGTGTCACTTCAACATGAGCTCATTATACGACACACACACACTCGCCGTAACCTTAAAAGCACCAATTAGAGACATTTAATCACTGTACTGTCTGGAGGAGTTACACTCCAAGTTAATGTGACTCAGCCTCAGCTGGTTAACTCACCACACAGAGCTGCTGCCTCAAGACCAGCTAGAGTTTAAGCATCGATTCCAGTTTGAGAAGCCGACTGCATCAGTTTGAACAGTAACATGATTTAAAATACAATAATGTGGCATTAAAGGAACGGTGATGTTTTGGGAAGTCTTTTTGTTTTTAACTTTGGATGGAGCTAGGCTACCAGTTTTCCCTGCATCCAATCTAATCATGTCTCTGTACTGGACACATAGCCATGAAACTTCTCATCTGAACTTTCCAAAAAAGTGTTTGATCCATTCCCTAAAGCAGTGGGTCCCAACTATTTTCCTTCCAACCTTTTCCCTACTTGTATCTAAGAAATGCGACGTCATCACCCTGAAAAAAAATCACAAATCCTTCAACAAAGTCCTCAGTTTGAATAAAGTGATTCAGTGTATTAAAAGTATTTTTTTATTAAATCAACTTTCTTTAATGAATAAAACTCGTCAGTTTCGTCAACATAAATAAAGTGATGACGTCTTGACGGCTTCACCAAGTGAATGTAGATACATAATTTTGATTTATTTACTATGATAGTGTTAGAACCAAAATAGATTTTTTGTTATTGTGGTTAAATAAAGGTAATTTCTGGTGATGTTAGATTGCTGCAGGTGCAGCTCCCTTCCTTTGTGTGCAGCAAACGGGATAGAAGTGAAAATAACGTTTTTTGAAAGGCTAAACGCCAACAAATATGGATTTAAGCCGAATATTTTGTTAGATTTTGCAACGAAGTAGCAAAAAAATCTGATGTGATTATCATAAAGTGAGCATGTCTGTAATGGGGAGATTCGTGGGTACCCAGAGAACCCATTTTCATTGACATATCTGGAGGTCAGAGGTCAAGGGACCCCTTTGAAAATAGCCATGACAGTTTTTCCTCTTCAAAATTTAGTAAGTTTGCAGCGTTGATTTTGCCTCCTTCTCGACAAGCTAGTATGACATATTATCAATGTATTCATCAGGTTTTCTAGTTTCATATAATGCCAGTATCTTCACTCTAGCTTTAAAACGTGATCATGCATTGTTGGCCGAGGACGCCGGTATCCTAGGGGCGTTTAAGAGGTTGAGTTAGCCAATCGTAACGCCTGTTAGAGAGCAGAACTCACATGATATTAAAGCAAGTGGCAACCCTTAATGGTGCAGCAACGGCTGAGACAACCAAAAACCTCTAATATATCTCCATTTAAGTCTTTTTATCTTCTTAATACAACAGTGGTTCTGATGTTCTGACGTTAGAAGAAGTTAAAGGAACCTATTTTGGATAAAAAAAACACAGTTTCTAGAGAGAATTTGGTTATTTTCTAGTTCACTTCAGTGCCGGCAGGTTTTCCTGGAGACAGTCAAGGACGAATGAATCTCTGCGTCTCTTCCTGTGTAACTGAGTGTAACTTGTCTGGACAGCCAGCGCAGTGATTAAATGTCTCTAATTGGTGCTTTTAAAGACACAGAGAAGACAGAGTGTGAAGCTGCAGCAGCTATTTTAGTGTCACTTCAAGATGAGGAGGGAGCTCGTTATGTAACGCTCGTACACTGAGTGTGTGTGTGTGTGTGTGTGTGAGATGCTCTCCTGCTGTCAGAATCAAAGACAACCAGCTGAACGAATGACAGCAAATAAATGAAAAAACGAGAGAGAGAGAGGAGACAATAACCAGGTCAGGAGAGAGAGACGAAAGTAGAAAAAGATGAAAACGTTTCTGACTGTAAGAAACACAGACAGCAGGTCAGCGGAGGAAACGCTGATCGACTCAAGTATTGATCGATGGTCTGAGTGGATCCTTCTGTCTCAGCACTAATGAGGCTTCATACGGCTTAAAACTAAACTTTTAAAACACTTTAGCGGACGTCTGCTCTGCTGGGAGCCGTTTCCAGTTTCAGAAACTCAACAAACACCAGCGAGCTGAGAAGGAAAGACCTTAAACTTCAGAAACCAGCTCACGGAATAATCTTTATTTCTTTTAAGGCCACATTTTAGCCACACTAAAATATAGAACTAAAGAAATGCTGTTAAAATCAACTTATTTTATGGATGACTAAAAACGGCTTTCGACCTAATTAAGCTTGGTCCAACGTAGACGTCATCCTGCAAATCAAAAAGTCAACGCTTATTATGATATTTTAGTTCTATAGTTGTATTTAATTTGATTTTATTACAACATTTACTATTTTTCTTATCACAGTAGAGGTTGTATTTGTGGATTTGTGGTTTATTTATTCCTCTGTCTCTTGTCTCAACTCCTGTTAGAGCTGAAACAATGAGCGTAATTGCAGATTGATTGTTTCTTCGTCCTCTATAGGAGGTAATTAAACGTCTTTGTGTTTGAGACTGGTGGTCGGACAAAAGACGACATTTTACAAACTAAACAAATGATCAATTAGTCAAAAAATAAATGATCAATAATGAGACCAATTGTTAGTTGCAGCCCTGATTACCTCAATGCACCAATTAGAGTTTAAAAGCCGTCTGCGTCATTTTGAGAAATTGTGATGAGTAAAAATAGATTATAGAATAGAATAGAACACTCCAACATTTGTGATTTTGTTTTATTTAGAAGGTTTGATGGAGCTACACTATCACTGTGAGTTTCCATCTGCTTCCAGATTTTCTGCTCAGCTGAGCTAAATACATCCTAGACATGTATGTTTGTCTCTACCAGGCAGCAACCTCCAGGTCTGAGAAGTGAAGCCAATGCTGAAGTGCGTTAAACCTTCATTCTTTCTAACAGCCAGCAGGGGGCGACTCCTCTGGTTGCAAAAAGAAGTCTGATTGTATAGAAGTCAATGAGAAAATGACCCTACTTCTCACTTGATTTATTACCTCAGGAGACATTGTAAACATGAGTTTATGGTCTCAATCGCTAGTTTCAAGTCTTCTTCAATACAGCATGATGTTCATTTAGTAAATTATGGTCCCATTTAGAGTCAAATAGACCATAAAGCAGGGGATGCTTGAGGGCGGGGCTACCTTGTGATTGACAGGTCGCTACCACGGTGTTGTCCGTGTTTTCATCTGACAACTTTAACCCTTTCACAGTGTGTTTTCAGTTCATCAAAGTTAATTATAACATTTTGGTCTCCTAAAAATGTCTTATTTAGCGTTCGTACAGCTTGTACTCAGAGAACTAGAGTTATATCCAGTGGAGCTGAATCATAGTTACTATGACGACCAAAGTAATACCTGTAGGCAGGGGTGTGTGTGTGTGTGTGTGTGTGTGTGTGTGTGTGTGTGTGTGTGTGTGTGTGTGTGTGCGTGTGTTTGTGTGTTGGTTGGTTTGTTGCCAGCTTGTTGACTCAAACTCTCTCGTGCATCAGAACCAAGGTCACACACACACACAAACACACAAACACACAAACACACACACACTGAACCCCGAGGTAGAGTTCGCCGGCCCTCTCACCGCCTCAGTGACCCAACATCTGTTGCCATGGTAACGTCTCTCCCACTCTCTCCATCTCTGCATCCATCTGTTCTCCCTCTCTCTGTCTCTCTCTCTGACAATTTCCTTTGTCAAGAAAACTCTAAATGTTCTTTATTGGCAGACGGAGCAGAAACACAGAAGTTAAACTAGTTTATAATGTTGGAGATAAAATCACATTATATTCTGCTGGCAGACGTCTTTGTCATAAACAGCTTACAGGAAGTGAGTCTTAACTGAAGGAACAAGAGCTTAGGTTTTTTATTTTATAATCATGGTCTAATAAAATCTGAATCCTACTGTATTACATTATTATAATACAATATTATAATTCTATATTAATACAAACAAACACTAAGTATTTAATCACATATTAGTCTGGTGTATATACTGTATGCTAGACTTGCTGACTCTGCTGCTATTAATCACCACCTTCACTTTACTTTGTCATTTTGTCTTTAATTGCTCATGTATAGTTTCTGTTTTTACTTCTATTCTTATTTTAGTTTTATATATCTCTTAATAATGTTGGGTGATGTGTTAAAATTTGTTCAACCGACCTCCGTCAGCTCAGCAAACGGCGATTGCCGATATATTCGCAGTTTGGGCTCGGAGATCGACCGGCGAGTTTACTACGTTCTTCAAGCTCCTTTAGCCTTTTCATTCTAGTAAATAAACAAAATAAACTCTCAAAATGTCCAGAGAGGAAATACACTTGCACCTCTTCTCCTTATTAAATAGATAAATACAACTGTGGGAGCCAAGTATTGTTGGTTTTAGTTCAATAAATAAGCACAAGTTTGTATTTTATGTAAGTTGAGATAAATAAGTGATTTCATTGAATAAGTTAATTAATAGTAAGTAAAAGGTTAAAAGTCATCTAATGAGCATTTGATTTAATTCATCTTGTTGTAATGTTCTGTTAGAACTGAAGGTAGGTTCCTGTCGCTTTAAGAGAAATAGGTCTCTTGAGCTCATTGAGGTTTTGTTCAGTTGAGGCTGAAGTTAACTACCGAGCTTCACGGTTTTCTTACCGTAGAACAATTTGCTGAGTAGGAGAACTTAACTTTGAATACTCCTGTAAGAAGATACTACGAAACTGTGGAATAAAATTACTTTGTTTTTTTTTTACATCAAGTTTTGTTGTACACTAGTTAGGCAATCGTTGAGCCTTAACTCCCCACAACAACCGTACGACCTCTGAGTTTAAGTTTCAATCCGTCATCGAACTACGACAGGCTTGATTGCCTTAACTCATGATAAAACACACGTTATTCGAACTTGATAGGAACAAAACAACAATCACCAACTCTCGTTTGGTCAAAATAAATCCTTAATCTACAGAGTTGGACGTGAAAATATGCTCAGCGAAGTACTCAGCCTGTCGCCTATAGCGATATATCCGTCCAATCTATTTATCTGTAGGCCGACTTATTTCTGTCCTCGTGTTGCTGCGATAACCAAAATCATCTTATCAGAATTCATTTTATTAAATGTTATTTTAGACCAAACTTCGCTTCCTGACAAACGTGTGACTTGTGGGACTCAACAGTAAATCCTGACGTAGTTATTTTAGTTCTCTAAGTGACATTTTTCCACATATTTTCATACATGTTTTCACACTGGAGGAGTTTTTTATTACACCCACAGAGCGGTGTGAACACTCTCGGATTGTTTAGTCGGTGAACTCACTAACAGCTGTCAGACGGAGGTAGTATGATGCTGAATTATCATACTGATAAAAAAAAAAAAGTAATAATGTTCTTCCAACTTTATGTCAACACTTTGTCTCTTTCCTGTTTCAACATGACACGAAGCCAGCTCCATAAAGAAGTTCATTTCCCAGTTTAGTGAGGAAGAACTCAACCTCAACCCCATCCAACACCTCTGGGATGAACTAGACTGAGACCTCATCACCAACATCAGTGTTGGACCTTATTAATGCTCTCGTGTCTGAAGCGAATCCCTGCCATCATATCGAGATGTCCACATACTTTTGGTGATGTAGTGTATTAATACCAGAGCAGTAAGATCAGACAATAAGACGCTCCAGACGGCTCATATAAAGCCCAAATGAAGGATTAGTGGTCAGACGTGGTGTTCAGTGTTCAGAGTAAAGCTGTTTTGGCATCAACACACATGCTGATGTGGTTTTATTAAAATCTTTAAAGCCTCTCCGTCCAGAGTCTGGAACAAAAGAGAGTCTGGCAGCTGCTGAGAAACACAATAAGTCCTGATGACCGTGCATTTACTCTAAATCTAGAAGGCTTTTAACAGAGTAAGAGGTCGGGAGCTGTCTCAGCCTGCAGTGGAGCATCTTATTATCTTATTATGCACATTAGTAAACATTTACTAACCTTATGCTGGACTGTTTTTCTCTGGTTGCTTTTTAATAACTGATTATTTGACAGTGTAAAGTGTTAATTTGACTCTCAGTAAAGTGCAGCAGCCTCATTAACACAGTGGGATGTTAAAGCGCAGTTACATCTGCTTGTGAAGAAGGTTTATGCTCAGTGGTGACTAATATCTCTAACATACACTCTAGTGGAGGTCAGCCAGACAAACACACGCAAACATGTACATATTGATTTGCCTGAAGGCCGATCACGACTAGGTTTAGAATGAATAAATAAAGGGCCTTTACACAGTGGGTGGGGGGGCGTGACAACATAAACAACATAGAACATGGAAAATACTCACCTGCAGAGAGCTAGAGCTTTTATTGTGAAAGGTAAGAATGGAAGGAGTGGATCTGGTCTGCGGTGCGTTTGTCATGCTAATAAAGTTTGTCGTCTTAAATCAGACTACCTCTGCTCTGTGTTGTTGTTTTCATAAATACAGACGCAACTCAACTCGTTCCGCACAATGTGATTTGTTGATGCCTTTTATTCGTGGTGCAAAAGCTCAGAAAAATCAACCTCGATCTGAAAAAAGCGTTGCTTTTTCACCACCTAATATTCACGTTCTGTGCAAAAGTACTTATGATAAAAATAACCGTTAAAAATATATATATTGATGTGCAAATAAATCGCACAAAAAAAACCTGCCCCCGTAGTGTAAAGACATTAATTGTTAAGTATATCAACATAAGTAGCGGTCCTTACAAAATATCATAGCAAATCCCGTCTTGACTGCACTAGATGACGTTATGTCCGTCCAACTGGAACCTTGTGGGTCTTCAGGTGGGTGACGAGGCCAATCCTAGACCCTCATATCTTGGGGCAGTGTGGTGTGAGGTCGAGGTTGTTGGTTTGGGCCTTTTTCCTTCATGTGTTGGCTTCGGCAGCACGGTGGAGGTTAATCGTTGCTGAGTGCAGCTCCCTCACAGACTCGCCTCCTCCAGGTCACCTTGTTTGGATAACACATGCTCCCTCGGTGTTGAGGTCACTGTGCCAGATGTTTGCCTTGATGTTGTCTTTACATCTGTTTCTTTTCGACCACCTGGGGCACGGCGACCTGTCTGACGCCGGGAGTAGAGCGTTCGCTTTGGCATGCTGATCAGGAGTTTGTGTTAGTGGGAGTGATGGTGGGTAGATTATGAGGACACTGTCCTCCCAGCTGATCTTTTCCTTGAGGCTCCTCTGCTGCAGGTAAAAGAAAAGGTAGGACTGCAGTGACGCCACCGAGTTGCTGCCGTTGGTTGAAAACAGATTTTAAACTTGTGTTTGGCGTTGATGAAAAAGCCGTCAATCTCTAGATTGATCTTTTTTTTCCTGTGAAATACTTCATTCTTTCATCTCTTCAGGACTCTATGAACTCTTGAAACGATCATATCAACTCTTTGATTGATGGAATCGGCCTTAATATCAAGGATGTGGAAACTTTAAAGCTGTATAATAATAATAATATCTCAAAGCCTCTCGCTGTGCAGATAGAGGCTTTAACTCCAGACTGGTTAGATTAAGGTGACATCTTAATGAGGCCTCTTCACTCCCTAGATTAGATCTGTCTAACCTCTCATCACAAACACCGACAGATAAAACCCACTCTCTGGTGGTCGCTGATGTGTCGCCGTGCGCTCGGTCATTAGCGTCCTCCTCCTGCACGGCTAAGCGGACAAATTAGGACACGTGTCAACGACCAAATTAGGACGTGTCAGAACCGATGTAGTATCCGTGGAGACGCCGTGTCCTTAGTGTGTCCTGGAAACGTTCTGATTTAGGAAAGAGAGCAGCGAGAGAGGAGGAATCTATCAATTTATTAAAAGTTAATGATATCAGGAGGGAGACGGAGACGAGATTGTAATTTCCAGGTTGGACGTTTTTGATCAGAAAGTTGTCTGTTCACATTCCCATCAATAACTGGTCTTTTACCGCCTGACAGAACTGGTTTTACTGGTGCTCCTGGCTCAGTATGGATCCATCTGGTCTGTCTTCCTTTATCCTGCTTTAATATCAGTTCAGATAGAAAACCAACACATACGTCCTCTCGCCTCCCATGTGAGCGTTAAACAGATCTCAGAGGACTCGTCCTCCTGGGACACTTTGTTCTTTCTATAAAGGGAGTAACACAGCTGATATGTGTGTGTGCGAGAGAGTACATGTGTTTTTTAATTAAAAAGAAAAGCTGTCAGGCTCAAAGTTCATTTACATAACCAGGAATAAATACATACATCTTGAGTCGCTGCATATATAACCGAGAGTTTATTCTACTGTGTGGAGGTTTAAAGTAGAAATGCTGCAGCATACACTCCTAAAGTCCAACCGTCTCAGTCAGTAGTGGACACGTTCACCATCCAGAAAACAGGTCGACGATATTAAATAGATAAATATTAGAAAAGGTAGTGCTTAACATTACCAGTCCCATAACTATTACATCCGACAAGAAGGTTATGCTTTCAGTTCGGTTTGGTTTGTTTGTCAGCAGGATTATAGGAAGACTACTGTACCGATTTTCATGAAACGTGGTTGAAGGGTGTAGCGTGGGCCGAGGAAGAAGCTGATCCGAATCACAGGGGCGGATACACGCATTATTTTTCACTCCTGGAAACGGCATTGGCGGAGGTCTGCGCTGTCCGACTGCCCTTCTTGTTTCCTAATAACGACTAAAAGACCATTTAGAATACACTTGCACTTAATAGTATAAGAAGTATAAGAAGCATAGGAATAGAGCAGCATCTCCTTTTCCCTTATAATAACTACCAAGTTGGATAGTCATTTAGCTTCCTAAGAATTTACAGTTACATTTAATTATCTTTATAGAAAACTAGGAATCTACTAAGGCTGTTAAAGAGTAGCCGGGAAAAAGGAAAACAGTTCAAACTTGGATTATTTGTTGTGGCCAATAAATGTTTATTGTATGAGTGCACAACATCAAATAAGGGTTAACGCCTGATGAGGTATCCATAATAAGGATTTCATTTAATTTAATTAATTCCTGATTATGGACACCTTGAAGAGCATTATCCCATGGTCACAAAGTAAAAAGAAATTAAGACCATTCATTTATATTTTCATGCAATTAAAATATAAAGTTTTTCCACAATGCATTCGCTCCGTTCAGCTCATTAATTACCTCCGCCAAGGCCGAAGGCCTAGGAAGGAGGTTATGTTTTCACCGGCGTTGGTTTGTTGGTTTGTTGGTTTGTTGGTTTGTCTGTTTGGAGGATAACTCCAAAAGTCTGCGATGGATTTGAATGATATTTCTTGGAGGGGTGGGGTGTGGCACAATGAACAAACAATTAGATTTTGATGGTGATCCGGCTTCGGGAATGTTTTTTAATAACTCCGGTCAGCCTGTTCATTAACACCACAGGCTTTAGGACATGCGCAGTGGCGTTTTCTCACATTAAACTCTATGAAATTACAGTTGAGTTCGACCAAAGCACACTTGGTGATTGCTGGAAAAAGTAGCGACGAAGGTTTAGGTGAGTTTTACTTTGTTTCTGTCCAGTTTGAATGAAGTGTTTTACGATGCTCCGCTACGTACAGCTGATCTCAA
>CAKALG010035537.1:0-11810 GCA_916700815.1 Helicolenus hilgendorfi | reverse complement strand
TTAAAGGCCCTTCTAGGGACAGGCATTGGAAATTAACATAATAATAAACATGAAATGTAATGAATATATAACTGAACTAACAGCTAGTTGTATTGTAGCATAAATACATGCTTTAGAGCCAACCGTGTAGCAACACCCCAGGTCGTATGTAACCTTTGTAACATAGAAAGAACAATGGTACGCAAGTGATCTTACAGTACATGTTCAAATCCTCTATGGAAAGTCTCTATGGGTAACAGTAACGTGGTCGAACACCTAATGCATACAGGAAATGAAAGCAACTGGAATATTATGTTAATGTATGAAATGCATTAGTGAGAGTAAAATGTATCCTTTCTGTGTAGCTTAATGGTGGATCACTTTACTCTACAAGTATAATCATTTTAAAAACTGAGAGCTAAACATGACACGGCATAAAAGCTCCTCCACCAGGCTTCTATCCAAAAGAGATGAAGGGAGGCATATTCGCAGCCTTCGGCTTTGGAAACAGAACAACACGAGTGCGAACATGCACACTAATAAAGCCACACACCCAACACACACACACACACACAAATGTAACTGGGCATGTAAGGTAAGGTTATGTACAGCCTGGAAGCTTTGCTGTCCCGGTCAGTCCAACTTATGTAAAACATGTACGCGTGTGTGCTTGTATGACACATTGTCTGTACAACTGTTATGGCTTTCAATCCACATAAAAGGAGAATTACAGATTTTTTTCTCCAATTACATGGTTACAGTCTGCAGATATGTAAACAGCTAATCACATGAACCTTGTTGCATATAAACATTTAGCTCATTCTGTGATTAAGACTGATTTGATGAGGTGCTAATGAATAAAACGTTCACCATACCCATGTATGTGTGAGTCACAGAAATCAACCGGAGCTGGATGGGTACCGAACAGACTTTGCAGCCTTAGGCGTGCCTTCAAAAAGTGTCTATGTTTATTCTATATGCAGCAGCTGTACTAAGGCCTGTGGCAAAACTGTGCTCCGATGTGTCATATGTGCTGACAAGCCTGCAAACATCTTTAGCTTGCAATGACAAGCATTCTTTCACACCACCAAGCCCACAATGCCATCCCTACCCGGAGTGACACACGTGGCTATTTCATATATGCCACACATGAGCCTTTTTTATGTCTTTTTCTCAGAAAATTATGTGTTAATGAGTGTGAAAAACATCACTCCTCCATACCTAATGACTGAAATCTAAATGCAAATGTAACCTGCCAGCATTTTCAGATAAGATGTAAAACATATAGGAGAATGACGTATAGGATTGACACATCATGCGCATTTACACATGACAAGATGTTTTATTTAGCCTATAATTGCGCCTCTGTCTCCTGGTAGCTTGGAATATGTTGAGCCTGTCAAACCACAGCTGAACCTGATGTGGGGGCAGAGAGTTGGGAGAGGAGGAGAAAATAGACAAGTCTGTATTTGGATGTGTGAGAGAGAGGGAAACATGGGCACAGGAAAGAGACAATGTGTGAGGGAGAGGGAAATCATGCAACAGCAACTGTGCTGTGCGTTATTTGAAGCTGCGTTCATCTCTCTTTTTTCCTTTTTTGGTCACCTGGGGGCAAAAGAACTCCAAAACAAGCTGCCTTATAAAGTTATGGCCCACATGTTAGCAAACAATTATCTGCTTACAAGAAGAACGGAGCAACATTAGCTTTAATTTGGACTGTGTAGCTCTGTTTTGGTCTCCACCAACTGGGTCTCTAGTTTGCTAACTTTCTTCACCAGCTAGTTACTAACTTTGTCTACTGCTCAGTGTTCTGTAGAGCTGCAGAGTTGGGTGGTGATTTGTCACTATGAGCTACAACTTATTAGTAATTCAAATTTGTATGCCTCCGCACCAGCAACAGCCGTGGCTTGAGGCATTATGCTTTCGGGTTGTCCATCTGTCCATCTGTCGATTTTTGTGAACGTGATCTCTCAGGAACGCCCGGATGGAGTTTCTTCAAATTTTGCACAAACGACCACCTGGACTCAAGGTGAACTAATAAGATATTGGTGGTTCAAAGGTCAAGGTCACTGTGACCTCACGGCCGTCCCATTCTTGTGAATGTGATATCTCAGGAATGCTTTGAGGGAATGTCCTCAAATTTGGCACGAACGTCCACTTAGACTCAAGGGTAAAGTAATTAGGTCATAGTGGTCAAAAGTCACTGTGACCTCATGTCCGTCCCATTCTTGTGATATCTCAGGAACAGCTTGAGTGAGTTTCTTTAAATTTGGCACAAACGTCTACTTTGATTCAAGGATGACCTGATTCAATTTTGGTTGTCAAAAGTCAAAGGTCAAGGTCACTGTGACCTCACAAAACATGTTTTTGGCCATAACTCAAGAATTCATATCCTAATTATGACAATTTCACGTAAATGTGTAACAGTATTAAAATACAAAGTGATGACATTTTGGACAGACATGCTAGTTCTTAATGGATAAGGCAGGCGATATTCTAATTCTATATCTTTCTTAATGTCTACAAATCCAATGAAAAGACCAAATCCTGATGTCCGTTAGTCCTCTGTTACAAAAGCTATTAAAAACTCATCAATAAGCAACACTGTTGCACTGGATGACATGTTTCTTTATTACCATGAACGTGGCCCCTACAGTTTATTTTAGGCTGAACAATAAACTGTTCTTCTGTAATACATAAGTGTTGTCTAAAAATGAGCATTTAATTTCTGCATATTAAACAGGCTCAGGCATTTAATCTCCCATGAGACAGCATATGATCTTATTTATGACTTGTGTTTATGTATGCACAGTATTGCACCTTTGTGTTAATTTCCAGCTATATGATATTGGTGCTCTGAGGAGGGATGTTTACACTTTCCCTGCTGAAATAATACTGCATGTATTCCACCAGGAGCAATAACAAAAGAGCATGTATGTATCAGAGCACAAATACAGATATAGATCAAAACAGCATCGTCTTTTGGTCTTTGCTCAACAAGTAAAGAATGTTTTATTCAAGACTTTCACAGAAAGGTTCAGTCTTTTTTATCCTTGAGTTCTGATTTTCCCAGGATTCTGTTTCATCGGCAGAGATGCTGATTTAAGAATTTCACAATTTCTGCAGGAGGCAGGCGCACCGGGGATTCCTAGATTGGATTTATTTGAGTTTGCTTTTTTTTCATGGTTAAGGATGGGACAAAAACATGTCTCAAAAGCAATTATAAGACTTGCTAGACAGACCGTTGGTTTATTCACAGCTCGGTAGGGTGCATAAGTGCTGAATATCATCTTGGTTAGCATTTGGAAATATCGGGGGAGGTTGTGTTTTCTGTAAGCACTGTTCATAAGCAGCAGGACACCTTTCAAAATTTCCCTCCAGGAGTCCCACTCCCCTGGGACATGATTTCCATTGATACTGTCATCCAAACGTTAGAGCTCTGGAGGTTATCAGCATGATTATTACTATTAATAGGAACTGTTTTGCAGTAGCAGCTTAGATACATGCGCTCTTTAATTTGAACACATTTTCCTTTAAGTAGAATAACAGTGTTTCAGACAAGTACTTTAGGAACAAAACTATAAGACCTGTTTATGTTCTCTCCTATTTATAACCTGTGCTATTCTACATTTATTGTGGGTGTTAAGATTACAGGTAAGAGCCTTTTTGTATATAGATTTTACATGCTATTGCGTGGTGTAAGGCGACCATCAGGCCCTAAGAGAAATATTTCATATTTTGCATCCATATACAGAGGTCAAAGCCCAAGCACATGATTGTGTCACTATGATAAAGGCTGCTCTGCTCTGGCCGTCTCATCTCAACCCGACCGCATGTGAAGGCATATAAATAGAACAACATTACAAGGACATTTCACGTGTCATGAGAACGCAATTTAGCATTTTCTTTTCAAAACTACGGGAGCGGCCGCAGTTACGTTTATGCAACAAAACCACTCACTTAGGTTTAGGAAACAAAACCACTTAGGTTTTGGAAAGGTTAAGTTCAGGAAAATCATCATGGTTGGGCTTAAAATAAGTATGTAAACCAAGTAACATGTAACATAGGTACAGAAAACACATCACAAACATCACTAAAGTAACTTACAAAACAAAACTCCTGGTTAAAAGTGTGTTTGTCGGACCCATCCACCTCTCCTCCCACCCACTATAAGCCGTCTTTCTTGCTTTTTATTCCGCGTCATTAGCTCTAAGCTTAGAATATTTAAGCAGATGCATTTACATTGCAGTCAATAGGCCTACAGACTACATGGCGTACACATATGACACACCAAAAGCAGGAGTTCAGTGCAACCAGGCTGCTCATCTTACACGCATACGACTGTACTACCTACTTGGCTGCATTTCATTGGATGGACAATGTTGCTCCAACTGTGTTTTGTATTGTTGTCCTTCAGATAAACCAAGTGTTGCCTCAGCTTGTTGCCTGGTTTGAAGAACAGGGGAATATTGGAAAAAACACAATATTAGGCAGGCATACAGTATGACATGATAAAATGGTTCTCTGACCACATGTGTTGCTCCTGGGCTTGTGACAGTTGCTCATTTCCCCCACACAGATTTTATGCTGGACTGGACTTCACACCTGTGATGCTCCTCTCACACAGCCACTTCATATTGTTCCAACACTTGAAGAGGTTCTAGAAACATGTTGAGCTGAGTTGATATACATTGCCAATAATAATCCGAGGCATATGAAAAACTGAAACTGAAACTGAAAAGTGTTTTTCACTGAGAAAAAAATAAACAGATGGCATGTTTTCAGGTGAAGCGATCGGTGAACTGGGTAAATAATTAATGCTGGAAAATAGATTTTGGAACAGCAGTGGGGTTTACAGCGGGAGAGATGATTGCCTCTTTTCAGTGCTGCACGTGAGAGGTCACAACACAACATGCCTCACTTCACAGCAATCAGTATGGGGACAGTGTTGCCGACTCTGCAATGACGGTCAGTAATGTTATGTAAATATGGAGGGAAACCATTATGCTCGCAGATGGGAGGGAAGTCAGCCGATTTGAGCTGTCTAATGAGTGCGAGTGTGCGCATGCGAAGCGCGCGTTAACCATTGAGGCTGATGTAGGATGACAGTTGAGATTAAGCATGAGGCATTCATTGACATTTGTTTTCCTATCCATTCACAGCTGGCAGTTTTCTGTTACTTTATGGTTGTAATATCGACAGCATTACCTAGTGGTTATGACGCTGCCAGAAACCACTTTTCCCTTGTGATTATCATGATGTACAATGCAAAAGGTGCCAGTTTGACTTTTGGGTGGGAAAGACAATCACATTTTTATGTGACTACAAAGGACACATCCTCATTAACACGTGGGAAGAACATTCAGACACCTGATCTGTGCACTTTGCACCTTTTGAAGTCGGATTGGAAACAACTGCTAATTTAAACGCTGCTTTTTTTGGCTGTGGAGATCATTTCAATTGAGCTGAAGAGGAGGGGATGTGTGTCAATGGAAAGACAATAACAAGTACTTCATGAAAGATAAGCCAAAATTTGCAAAAGTTTGGGGCATTATTTAACCTCCTTTGCGACAAGCTAGTCTGACATGGCTGATACCAATGGATTCCTTAGGTTTTTAGTTTCAAATGATGTCAGTATCTTCACTCTAGCTTTAAAACTGAGCCCGCTACAATTTGTAATAATTTAGATAAAAGGGAAGTGAGACCGGAAAGCAGTGGGATGTTAAGACAATACTGGTTGCGGCATTCTGGATGAGATATGTGATCGGAGGAAGCCTTCCAGGTAGCTGGCCAGGGAGGAGATGTTGTGGCTCAGAAAGGAGAAGCTTACAAAGAAAAAAAGAAGAAGGGAATGTAGGATAATACTCGCCTTGTGTTTTGTCATTCAAAGGGACAGGTCGATAATTGGACTGGAGTAAAACGCAGAGAAACGGCCGGGGTAAGAGAGAATGAAGCACGATGAGGGAGCGAGACAGTCTATGAAGCTACTTTATATTTTGGTTCATTTTCTAATAACGGAGATGGATCATCACTAGGTCAAACTTCAATTTGTTAGATGGCGATAGTGAGCCCCAATCAATCCACTAAAATGTTGTGAGTGGTTTCATTTTAGGAACAATGGATCTGGGGAGGAGGAGAAGGATAGGGGGGGCACAGTGATGGAGATTAATGTTAAAGTGGACTAATGGACTGTCTGTCTAAGCACTCACCATGGACAAACTCTGTAATCAGGAAGCGGCTCGGGTTTGCAGGGAGGCAGCAGGCTGCAATGGGGTTGCACATAGAATTTATTAGTGTGTCTTGGCAAAACGCCTCATTTCCCAAAGCCTCCAAGTCCTGTGATCTGCATTTTAATTGTTACTGCATTTACATCCTAGTCTGCAACAGCACAGCTCTTTGATTGAAACATTATGACCTTGATGATGCCCATCTTTTTCTTCTTTTCCTTCATCCTCTGTCACTGCTCTCCATCACATTTCTCTTTCTATTCCCTCTCCGTGGTCATTCTCTGTTTTCCAACTTCTTCAGCTCTCAGTTTACTCGTTCGTACTTCACTTCCCATTACATCAGTGTTTGGGCCTGATGAATACACTGGTGTGAAACTGTCAGATTGACATATGGAAAGGTCAAGAACTAGAGCTGATATTGCACCTGATTCCACTGTTAAGCCATTAAATAGGTGTTATCGGCCGCTATAAGCACCATAGATGTGGGCCAGTGGGGGCCTGCTACGCCTACTACGTTGTAAAAACTTGTAAAGAAACTTAAAAGCAACACGGTTCAAAATGACGTTATGTTTTGAACACAAACAGAAAGGCCTCTTCAGGTTTAGGCCACAAAACTACAACTTCTTTAGGTTTAGGCAACAATAACAGGGGAAAACGGGTTTGGGCTTAAAATAACTAGGTTTTAAAAGTGAAAGTAAAATTTAACGCTTGTGAACACAAAAACAACTACATGTTGTTGGTTTCACACGGGATGCAAACCCCAGCCTCATGGGTGAAAACTTTGGGTTTTGTGTCCCATCCATCGCCCCCAACTTCCACCTCATATGGAGTATCACGGTGTCTGATCGTGGTCGCTGTTGTATTCTTTTATACTTTCTTTCAGGGATCTACCTTGTGAATAGATGATAAAACCTACTGGTGGGTGTAGTAGGCCTCTATTGACCCACATCTATGGTCTTATAGTAACTGATAACGCTAATCGGCTGGATATTGCAAGTCTAAAAAGGTGCCATTGTGTTTCACCTTCATTGACTGAGAAAAAGAAATTTGAATGCATCACATACATTATATGTGAAATGTGATATTCTTACATATTTAAATACGAGATAAGCTGCTTTTGAAACATGAAAATGCAAATTGCGGACTTAAGTACCTGGCTTTTAAACTTTTTCTTCATATGCTTTCATCACAGGCTTACTTGAAGCAATAAACTTCAATGAGTACCCTGCATATCTGTATCGAATATGTTTTACACACCCTGGACACCCTGCAGTTGAAGTAATTAGAATAATATTTACACTACAAAGACGTAGGAGGACAGCTGTGTAATACATATCATTCATGTAAAGGCAAATATGCCCGATGGCAAGTGAATTGCATGACTTCAGCATTGCAAAGTTGAACTAGCTCAATTAAAATTGCAGTATCTCAGAACAAAGAACGATGCGAGTGAATTAATGTGTTTTTATTATTTTAAATATCAGAAGTATGTCAACATGGCCTATCATTCAGACACAGGCAATGTTAATTTTAGATGGTGGAACCATAATCTTTGGGCAAAACTGACATATTACAAAGGAAGAAGAGTGTTCGATGTCACATTATCTCATCATCATCCTATCTCGTCTAATCTCTCTGTGTGTCACGTTGCCATGGGGATCATAGCCGAGCTCTCTGGGTCTCCTGTCAGGTAATGGAAACGTCTGTGGCACAAACACGATGCGAGCGTGTTCTAAATGCAAAACAACGTCTCAGTGTCCAGCCGTCAAGCCGACGGAGGCTCAGAAAAAGTGGCTGGCAAGCATCCACAAACTGACAGAGCGATTCAGAGCGGACCTCCTGACGGCCCTGAAAGTGACATTTTGATTTGATCACATGCAGAGTCAAACTGCTTAGGATGTAAGCACATGGTCACACGACTGTAGATGAGAAACCTCAAATGGCACCACTTTAGGATGAGGGCCAGCGATGTCTGCCATGGAATTAGAATGGATATGAACACAATTAGCAGGTTAGGTTATGTGTTTACTCTAAATTGCTCGTAGGTGTGAATGTGAGCATGAATGGTTGACTGCCTCTATGGTCCTGTTTAGACCTGGCACTAACATGCATCTTGGGTGATCCCATTACAAGTGGACAGCTCTAAGTGTCTGTTCACACCTGGCCTGAATGCGTCTCCACACGCGTCTCGAGTGACCACTTGTGATCCGATCTCACTTCCCCGCTCTGTATGCAAATAAACATAGTAAACAAATGGCTAATACAGCAGATGCTGCGACGTAATATTACATGAATGTCAGTAATATCCTACATATTCGTGAATTCGGGTACATTTTATTAACATCAAAATATGAGGCTATACCGATGGTGCCCACAGGGACCATCTTTGTGCCGCTCACACTGCCGCATTTACCAGACAGCGTACAGAATTTCAAAGTCGGGGATGCGAGCGAGCAAGCGGACGAGTGTCAGCTCTGTGCAGAGAACCAGAACAAAAACACGACACATCACATTTTACAGTATGATAATGATGCACTTCCTGTGCCTAGTCTGATTTTAATATGTTGCTAAGGCAGGATTTGTACACAGCACAAGTGCAGTGGGTGTGTCGATGATGTTTTTCATAGAAAATGATGGTGATGAAGCTTGTGACAGATTGTCGATAATAAAACAAATGGTAATTATGGTAATGGAAGTAGGAGAAAATGTCTGACACACTTATCAATGGCTCTTAATTTGATGAATTGATCATGGCAGGATGCATCTCAAGCTATTCTGAGTCAGTGTGCCGTACTATTGTGTAATCTAGATATTCAGATTTTCATTTTTGTAAAGAGAAATGAGCCAAGACTTTATCTTGAGTTGAAGTTGAGAGTTGTTTGACTTTAATGAGAGTTACCCGTGGACGTATATCGCTTGGCTAGTGATATGCCATAATAATTAATTCTACAATAATACCGTTATTTGAATTGGAAAGCTCTTGAAAGTTGTAACAAAATCATTCAAGAAATACATGTGAACTACCGTACTGCCCCTTCAAGGGAGAGTCTGTGTTTGTACATTTTGTCTTTTGTTCTGGCCTGAGAAAAAGAAACTTTCTATTGTTTTTTGCCGCCACTAGGTGGTGCTGATTGTTTTTAATACAGGCTTTATTGCTTGTCCTT
Organism: Helicolenus hilgendorfi; assembly: GCA_916700815.1. Lineage (NCBI taxonomy): Eukaryota > Metazoa > Chordata > Actinopteri > Perciformes > Sebastidae > Helicolenus > Helicolenus hilgendorfi. The sequence goes on along the minus strand of CAKALG010035537.1, from coordinate 2,440 downwards.
TGAACCCTGTAGGTGGACATCTTTGTTTTCCTTGCACTCCTGGGTAGAAAGCACATTGTGGAACTGTTTGGTCAAAGCATCTACATCCATCTTCTTTTGGAATCACTTTTAGAAGCATTGTCTGTAAGTACCGATTTTATTAAATGCCCAAATACTCTTTGTTAACTTCACACTACCAAACCAATAGACACATTTTAGACTAAAGGCCACACAAGTTCTTTATTTTGTCCTTTCTGCTTTATTGGAGCTGTAGATGAGATTGACCGTGCCACTGGATTCAAAGCGGAAAAGTGTGCCATGCCCTCATTTAGGTGGTGCTAATTCACACTTCAGTGGCCATCATCAAGGTGTCAGCTGTGGCATGCATGAGCACGTACACACATTGCCCATCACTTTCTAGCACCCGGCGCCTTGCGGCTGTCTGTGGCCGGGTCTTAATCACTCTCTCCTGGGGTGGAGATAGGTCACTTTAATCTCTGTGATAAGTCACGCTGACCTTTCACATCTCTGATTCAGACCTCTACATGACCTTTCATGACGAGTGCAGGATGTGTCTCTCACTAGGCAGCCATTTCTGGCAAGTATGAGCAAGAGCAGGTCACACCAGGAGTACAACATGATGGAATTTGACCTTTAAACTCTGGCAAGTACAGATGCAATGCAACCATCGCAGTAGGGCTAGATTCCCCTAACGTTCTATAGTGCAATCATCTCTGGCTCGGTATTCAATTTACAGAGATATACAGCTCAGAAAAACAGCAAATTCCCACATTTCAGAAGCTGAGATGAAGATTAAACGATCGTCAAAATAGTTGTGCACTCTCACTTTGCGTTGTAATTTGTCACTTCAAACAGCAGTGCAATAAGGACTGCCCCAAATTAATTGCATTTTTTCCCCCGGCCCACTCCACTCCACTTTGAGAAGCTCAGTGCACTATTCAATAAAGATTACAAACCTTGACTACCTCAACCGTAACAAATTTTAATTGATTTTAATTTTCACACATATAACTGCTGGGCATGCACGCCGAAGCACAGGAGACTCAGGAGTGTCATACCTTATTACCTTGAACAAGACATGCATATGGATGAAAGAGCCTTGCTGAGCTACGTTATATAAAAGTGAAAGGAGCCGTGCGAAGACCGAGACGCGGGGATCTGAAAATGACACGCAGCTAGTAATGGGCAAGAGAAGCGTTAGAAAAGTAATTTCCGCAAATCTCCTTGTCCCTGTGACTACTCGTCTCGTTTATGGCCAATAATGGCGTTTACCTTTCCTCCACTGAGATGAACAATGCAGCGTTTTTGGGATGTTTGTCGTTGATTGACTCTGACAAGGAGCTGTTATAGTGCTGAGCAATGATAAGAAGACAAACACAACAGGAGAAAATACAGAAGAGCTGCACACCTGACTCATTGCAATTTTTCCTTAAAGCAGCAGTGGGTAGAAATATGATTTTAAAAAAGTTATTTTTATAAAACGGTCACTATATCCTGACAGTAGTGCATGAGACAGGTAATCTGAAAAAAAGCTCATATGCCTCTGTGTCGTCCGGTGTTCATCTGTTTAGCTGTAAAAAGAGAACGTTTGTGACCCAGCAGCCATGTTGAGATCAGTTGAGGAAATACCAAGCACCGCCCACCAGCCGGAGCAAACTTTCTAATTTAACAGCTTAATAGCACACTACAAGAGGTTTCTGAAAACATTTCAGGTGAGAAATAGGCATTGCAGTAACAGAATATTGATTAATATTTGATCAGCGCGGCCTAGTTTGACCGTTTGATCGGAGTTTGCGAGTGATTGACAGCTGCCTCGTCAAGGGCTAGGTTTTTTTAAAAGCCTGAAAACAGAGCCATGAGGAGGTGCAGAAGTCTCTCAGAACACTTTAATTACAATATGCTGAAAGGTTATCATGGAACTTTTGCCCAACTATGCCAAAAACATTCTGCCCACTGCAGGTTTAAATGTAATTGTATTGTATATTTGCAACACATGAACACAAAACAAACCAAAGTGTTGAGATAGATGAACTGAAAATCTAGAGGAAGAAAATATTCAAGACGATATTCAACAGCTATGATATACAGCAGGAGGAGTTCTTTGCCTTTTACCTTTTACAACCCGTGCACATAGACTGACAAACAAATGGCTTAAGGAAAGAGCTGGGACATGAAAATGTCGACATCTGCCAGCCAGCCTCATGTCTGTCTGTCTCCTTTACTCAGGGAGAGGTATTATTTATGAATACCAGAGTTGTTTATGCACTGCAAAATAACACCCCGAGTGGGTCAAAATGAAACCAGTGTAGGAGACTGTGATGGGAACCGTATTATTGTCATTACATCTGCTGAAGCCTGAGCTGTAGCTGGCAACGAAAGTAATGTGAAGTAAGACACTGTCAGCAATTCACATTGAACTGCTTCAACACGCTGTTCTTTG
>CAKALG010035533.1:0-11356 GCA_916700815.1 Helicolenus hilgendorfi | reverse complement strand
CGCGCGGCTCGGCTACATGTCAGCTGCGTCTCTGAGCTCTCGTCTATTTTTACCGCGAACCGCACGGTTCACAGCAGCAACAGCCAGTGAAAGTTATATGTTGACAGTATATTGAGATCATACCAGCAACATTACTGCAGTTTCAATGTCTAGATATCTGCAGAATATGTCACAGACAGACTCTGCAGATATCTAGACAATCCACTCTTTGACTGCAGCAAATGTTTGTAGTGTAATTTTAATTGGGAAACCCAGAAGAAATATGTCACACTGTACAATCAGATAAAAGTATCAACCTAAGTTATTGATTTTTGGTTTTAACAGCATGCATCTAAGCTCAGTGTATAGATTGATGCCTCACAGTTGTCATTGTTAGATTGTTTGTGATTCCTCAGCTGCATTGCATGACATGAGTTTGCAGTGATTCCTGGAAGAAGTCTTGTTTGTGCCCCAGGAACTGGTGTCAGCCTGCAGGCAGGCTGTATCTATTTGTGGCTCAAATCTACTCTGTTGAATATTTATCACTCAGACATGCTTTCATGTTTCAATCTAATGCGCTTAAGTGTCTGAATATATTACTCAGCTGACTGTGGATCCTTATCACTCGGTTACCTTGTTAAAACTTGGATGACTTGAACTTTAAAATTTTAGTCTTAAAAGTCATGAAGAAACAGTGAAGTAAACAAGGGAGAGGTCAGAGCCGCTGACATTTAGCTCTCGGCTTTTTAAAGTTTCTCTCTAGAGTCGTACTTGCAGAAAAATTGATTGAAAGTGAAATACATTTTACATGGATGACATGCTGCACAGACAGACCCACACAAGTTCAACCATGGATGTTAATCTGTGAAGTAAAAGATAACCGCTTGGCTTTTTGGCTTGGCTCTTCATTGCTTGGCTTTATTGTAGCTTCCCACAGTAAGTATTGTCATACAGTAGAAAGCCTTTTTTCAATAAAGAAGTTGTTATTTTATGTCTTCACTGGTTAGGGGTCTTGGGCAGAATGTTTTTGGGAGATGTTGATGTCCTTTTAGTTGGTGCTTGTGACCATGGTTGAGAAAGCTCAGTTGTCCAGAAATAATAATTTCCTTTAAGTTACACAGAAGTTCATTCCAGTTTTCCAAGTGGGGGTTTATTAGTGTATTTTATGTAGTGTCTTAAGTGTGCCATAGATGGATTTTCTTGTCTTAATATCCATGTCAAGGTTATGTCCACATCTGATGCTCTGTATCCATTATTCACACAGTGTTCTCTGAGGCCTATTAGACATTATCACATAATTGCCTCCATGGTGGCCAATAAAGTCTACACGAGAAACGTGACTATGCTCATCTATTATCTCATTAGCTCCGTAAAAGGACATATTTATGGCTTGTCCCCATATAAGTTCTACATACTGGATATCACATAAAACGTTTTTATTATGCTTGATAAAATGTTTTGATCTTTAATCTGAACCCCTTTGTTCTTGGAGAAGACAGAGTAACCCTCCAGCACTTCAAATTAACCTCATGTATGATTTACAGTATGTAGATGCTCTCTTGCAGCAGCTTACTGTGGATAACACCATTCCACAGTGTGTCCATAAAAAGTTGAATCAGATCTTATGTGGGAGGTGTATGCATTGTCTTACATCGATTCAATGTTTTTATATTTATAACATCACAAGACACCACAATGTTATTAATAACAATTAAATCAATATTCAAATCTAATGTGAAGTACATGTAAAAGATATTAACAATAATCCTGGCATTATGTACATGGGAAAATCATATGTTTGATGTATATCTTTGAAAGACTGATATCACTGAAAGACAAACATCATTTGGCTGTTCAACTGAATCAACACCTATAATACAGTTTCAACAAACTCTGAACATTTTAACCTTAATGAACCTTCATGTAGGAATCATTGAAGGACTGTTGTATAGGTGTACCTAATAAACTGGCAACTGAGTGCATTTTAGAGAATAAATTGCTTTCATTTGCTTCAAGAAAAACTAGATTTTAAATGTATTACTAGACTGACTTGATATGATGGATTTAAACAGTGCTTGCAGTGCTTATGTGTAGGCATTTATTTTCCTTTTTACTCATTAGCATGCCTTAAAACACCTGAGCGGAAATAATGCATCAATCCTCTTGTTTTTCCAAATATTTTCCATTTTGTGATTATCATACCGGATCCTAATTTTGCCCCCTTTACCCAGATTATCCCAAAGGAAAGTGTTTGGACCATTTCCACTAATGAAAACTGTTCCAGTGGATGTCCTCTTACAAATTTCATACAGCTCTGTGATTGTGATTAGGTTTGACTTTCATCGTGTCCATCAATATGTAATTACACTTAAACTGCTGTTCTAGCGATGGCAGCTTGGTCTCCATCTTAAATCACATATCTTAATCATCTTATCTGCAGCACAGTGACTCAGAATCTGGACTCCCTTTGAGACGATCACTGTCAGTTCAGCTGATAAAATCAGTGACACACTATGTAACCTTGATGTTAACATCTGAACGGCCACAAATGGGACTCACCTTCACTGTATGAGCTAATGATTCCCCGTGGACAGCGTGCACTGGGAAATAGAGTTATTTTCAGCATCGCTGGCAAATCTGGCATCTGTGTCAGTGTCATACAGGATTGCCGTGGAAATTTACTCTGAGCTCCATAGAAACGTGCCGTGTTTAACCATTTGCCAAATCTTTGATGTCTTTGTTGTTTTTGTACCTGGAAGCATGGTTTCTCTCTGTATCCTCTCTCTGAAAACAGCAGAGTGCATTATGGTTTATTTTAAGCTTGCCTTTGTTTTCTGACCAATACGTCATATGTCATTGTTTACCACAGTAACAACTGTACATTGAAAATAATAGATTTTATTATATCTGTGTAGTGCTGTCAAAGTTAACGCATTAACGCAAATTCGTTTTAACGCCACTAATTTCTTTAATGCATTAATGCAATTTGCGATTTGGCCATTTTCAAAGGGGTCCTTTATCCTCTGAGCTCAGGATATCTGAATGAAAATGGGATCTATGGGTACCCACGAGTTTCCGCTTTACAGACATGCCCACTTTATGATAACCCCATGCAGTTTGGGGCAAGTCATAGTCAAGTTAGCACACTGACTGACTGTTAATTGATTTCCAACAGTAAATATATACATACATTTGCATAAAGCAAGCATATTTGTCCACTCCCATGTTGATAAGAGTATTACTTGACAAATCTCCCCTTAAGGTACAATTTGAACACATAAAAAAATGTGTGATTTATTTGGGATTAGCTATGAACATGTGATTAATCTTGATTCAATATTTTAATCAATTCACAGCCCTATATCTATGCCATTCAACACATTCAGCTGGGATTGACGTGTATAGCTAATGGATGGATGGCATTCAACAATACCAACAAAAAAAAGTTCAAGCCCTAACTCCATAACTGATTTGTGTAAAGAGATGTGGGCAAATACGGGCTGCCTAGAGAAACAGCTGCTCACTCACACCTCTAAAAGCTCCAGAGTCAGTGTCAGCTGGAGCTACCGAGTTGTTTTTAGCCTGTTTTTTTTAGCTTCTCTTCCTTCTTTGGCTTGAGTCAAATCAATAATTATCCAGCCTTTCCACATACTGCACCCCTTAGCTGGTTAAGTAAAATTAAATGGATGAATAACTGGAAGGAAGGAAAAGGAAATAAAATTAGTTCAGCTTGGCTCCATGTTAATAAAAAACCCAGACTTGTTATTTGTCATAAAAAAAACACGACAGTAATATTTTAACCACAAAGTGCACATGGAAAATGTTTTGTGTCTGATAAACAAGCTCTGCATACCTCTGCTCAGCTGGCTGTAGTTTTATATCATCTATCTACCTGTGTATACAAAAGGAACATAAAAAAGAGGATGTGAGTGTTCTGGTCGTAGCTGGGAGGGAAGCTGCAAAGAAATGCAGAAAGTGCATTTTTGTGAGGAACGACAGGAAGCTGTCTGACTGTCTGGTATTGTATCTGCTAGGCCTGCAGGATGGACAGAGCAAATACACATTTTACCCCATGAGCCCTGCTGTAACCAAACGTTCCTTTAGGGTTTTATTAGCTTTATGTTTACATTGTCAGACAAATAAACAAAAACACAATTTTATTTGTTTCTCATTTTTTACACTGTACACTGGTTTGATACAATTAATCGCAAGTTTTTTTTATGGTGCCTTCAAATGGGTTAGTATTTACCGTGTTCACGAGAAGAGTCCATATGGACGCCCCTCTTGTGGTATTCATGACCTCGTAAGTGGATAGTTTCTGAAAGCTTTGAGTTCACGACTTGTGACATGTTTGTTGACGTTGTCAGAAATGTCGGAGGCCGTGGGTGTTCATTTTTCGGTGCATAATAAGTTAATATATTGTAATTTTAGTTGTTTATTGTTTTTCTTCGTAGTTTTATAATATGTCTGAGGAAATGTTGATATTCCCAACTGCCTCATCTTTTTCCTCTGTCATGTTACCCACTTGCTAGCTTGCTAAATTGTTATCCTCTGTGGCTTCTAGACGCCGACAGTAACGTTAATATTGCTGTTGCTAAGCAGCGGTGTTCTTCACTTGAACGCCAAACATACTGTGTACACGACTTCCCATGTTGTAAACACAAGCTCACGAGTTGCATTTGAAGGCACCATTATTCTTACTGCATTCAATCAAATTAATTTATTCACATGGCTAGAGTGTATGCCAGAATATGACATGCCATGTCACAACTGTACAACTGTATGTGAGCTATTTCGATCTCTGTGTGGCGTATGACAGCAGTATCATGCAGATCATGCATGGCCAATTTCAGAAGTAAACAAACTGACTCAACCACCAGAGTCATTTAGATCTCTCCACTCATAATTATACTGCCAAATGCAACTGACACGACTGAGTCTGCATTCAAACAAGCCTTTTGTCTACAAGCTGTTTGTAAGATGGCAAGCAAAATATATCACCAGAAAAATTACTGTGAATGATGATATTTTTAATGGCTACAAAATGTTTTTTTTTTTTTTTTACCAGATTGACTATTTGACAACTGTTAGCCTAGTTCTTTTATCTAGAACATTTTTATTACTTACAGATAATGTAAAGTTTTAAATGTAGAAACCAGTTTTTGGAATATCGATGAACTACCTGATAAGTGGTTTGAGTATATTCCTCATAGCATTTTCACTAGGGTGTGATTAGTGTTTTTTTCATGAATGATAAGCAATTTCTAAAGAAAATTAATATTTTAGATTCAGAATTTCACAGAAATTTGTTGATGCAGTCCAGTTGTTCTTTTCAGGATACTTTCTTACAAATGATTCAATAAAAGCCCTAAACGGGACTTTGGTTGTTCTACTGTAGTATTATTTACATTTATTTTATTCCATTTCCAACTTGCCCATTCTTGCAGTAGGAAATATAGCTCATCATTCTGCACTCACCACTTTCTCCTCATTACTTTCTTATCTCATCTCTTCCTCACCTTGTCACGGCCTTTAGTTCATCTCTGGAGTAGAAATGCTTTTACTAAATCACAGTACGCCTGTATATGAATCATCTATTTTTATCATCCACATTCAATATCCAAATGCGTTGTCATAATTTAGTACCTTTAAGAATGGGATTTATGACATAATACAGTATAATGCCTCTTTTCATGCTTCATCAAGCAAATGGAGGCATCCGACTGTAGTCCGAAGTGGAAAGGCAGACTGGGTTTACAATACTGGAGAAATAATGGAGCAAAGACATTAAGCCTAAAGGGAGAGGGATAAAGACAAATAAAGGAGAGGAAAGTGGGACAAAAGAGATTAAAATAAAGCTATGGGTTGTGAATAAGGAGAGCAAAAGACAGAGGCAGCGAGGAGGCGGTGAATAAAGAAAGAGGTACCATGTGATGAGAAAAGGCTGGACTGAGAGGTCGAGATTTTCAATCAAGAAAACGATCTATGTGCCATCGAAGCTTGACATTCCTCTGAGAGGGTGAGAGCCAGATTTAGATGAGCTTTCGATCAGAACTCACCAGCTCCACAGTGATTGGAAATTAAATAGATCCAACAAAATAAACAAATCACAGCAGTTTTCATGTCTAAAGGTAGATTATTTGATAAAGTTCCCATGGTCATCAGTGTTTGGTTAGTAAGCCAATGTAAGAACACCACGGTGCATTCTTCTATCTGTTCTTTTAATCCCTCTTTTATTGTCTCCGTGATATTGATCCTGAAAATTGGAGCACTTTTCATTAGTTTGTATATTAGTCATGGGGGGAAGACTCATTCATTGTATCAATTAAACTGAATTGCATTTGAAGCCACAGTATGTATTGTGGGAATTGTATAGCCCACTGCAGGGAGATGCTTTATAATGCATGAATTTAATAATTGAATATTTCATTCCTGAGTGCTTATGCATGACTTAATATGGTTTAAGCATTCTGCATTATTAAAGTTTGTATGATATTTTTTACAACATGGCCACTCAGATCTTCTAAACACACCTCAGAAAAAGAAATAGTTCAGTTTTCACAGTTATCTTATTCCGTAAAGGCATTTGTGCAGTGATAACTGAGAATATCCTATAAGATTAAAAGTAGAGATACCACAATAAACATGAAGGCTATTTGGGCCTTTATTTGATGCAAAATTCTAATGAAACCCCCTCTAAGTAAAACGGTAAAAAAGTAGTTCTAAATTTTACTTCATATCATCTCATGCTTATGCACCGGTCACATTAAGTACAAGTGTGACAAATTTTTAATTGTCATGAAAGTTTAATGAGGCACATTGATTGAAAAATGTTAAAACACTTGGCCAGATGTCAGCCTCAAGAAAGAGCCAAATATCGAGCAAGAGATCAATTCCAATGAGTGATTATGCATATTTAATCACCATGTCAGTGTTATTGACTTTTTAAGCTTTTGTTTTAAAGAAATTATCTTTTTCCCGGTGACATTAATTGTAGAGTAGGGCTGCAACGAACATTATTTTCACTGTTTATTAATCTGTTGATTATTGTCTCAATTAATCGATTAGTTGTTCGGTCTATACAATGGCAGAAAATAGTGAAAAATGTCGATCAGTGTCTCCCAAAGCCCAAGATGACGTCCTCAAATGTCTTGTTTTGTCAACAACTCAAAGATATTCAGTTTACTGTCATAGGAGGAGTAAAGAAACAAGAAAATATTCACATTTAAGAAGCTGGAATCAGAGAATTTAGACTTTTTTTTTCTTAAAAAAATACTCTAATCGATTATCAAAATAGTTGGTGATTAATTTAATAGTTGACAACTTATCGATGAATCTCTGCAGCTCTATTTTAGATTGAAAAAAAAGCAAGAAAATATATGAAGTTGCCGTAGAATGAATTACATATCAGCCTTTCAGTACTTTTAGCTAGTATATGGAGTACAAGGAAGAATATTTGAGCCTTAAGAAATCAAGGTTTAATAGCTACACTACGATGAGCAAATCAAGAATCTCATCTGTCATAGAAGTGATGTCAAACACTGAAAGCGAGACCTTTCTTGGATGTTGAACTATGTTTTATTCAGGTTCATTATAGATCTTCATGCAATTCTTATGATGTCAGAGCATGCTTGGCTAGCTGCGGTTAGCATCCATTAATGGATGTAGTGGCTATAAGGTGGATGTCCTTGGAATGACAGAGGAGGAGAAGGAACATCTGAGGAGGAGGAGGAGGCAAATTGAGTTGGACAGCAGATGTTGTCACCGTCCCTGTTGGGATGTCTGCGGTTGTCATGTGCAAACAGTGAGCACGGTCTTCAGAATATCTGAAGTACATCATCGCAGTGTTAAGAGGCAGTTCTATCTCAGAAACATAACCCAGAGGGGAGAGCCAACTGGCAAGTCTGGCAGAGAAGCTGGCTCTGACTAGACACACAGGGAAAAGTGTTGTCAGACATGTCTTATTAAGATCTCAGTAATTCCCATAGTAGGATAGCAGTTTTGGCTGTGCGGTGTGTAGTTCAAATGTCTGTCAGTGTCTGTGGAACAACGAAGCTTCGACCATTGCCATGGTAATCAACCTCCAAATCAGTATTTGAATGTTTAATTTTTTATATATATATATAAGTATCTAAAATGAAAGGATAAGGAATAATCCCACTTCATTATTCATATTTAACCTTAATTATTATTAGTTATTCTCAGATGGGTATCACTATTTGTTGTGCGTAGAGGTGCGTGTGTGTACAGTAGTGCGGCAGCAGCACTGTCGCGGGAAATGATACGGGGGGGATGGTGACAAGACAGACAGAAGAACATGTCAGCCTGCTGCACTGCGCCGCAAAGCTTCGAAAACCTTCGAATATTTCTCACCGAAGCTTCGAAGCCCAAAGAATGTTATTCGGGACAGCTCTAGTTAAGATCCAATCTGTTGTCTGGTGTCTGAATTAAACACTGACACCAGTAAACAGCCCGCTCTGCTTGAAACCTATTCATGAGACACCATTGTTAACCGTTTCACATTTGTAAGTTCTCAGGTCAGAGGTCAAGTCTTTCTCTTTTCTTCATCTAACTTATTGCTGTGCAACGTGCCGTGCTGTTTTTCAAGCCAATGTCTCCTCAGCATGTTTTTCTCATGGTTTCAAAGGACAAACGTCCAGAGGGTATTTTCCTTCCTGATTGGACCAATTCACTTGTTTTTCACACCATGTAGAATTACCTCATCCTGGGGCCCCAGATCTTACGTTGCATGACTGACAGCCGCCCTTGAGTCCTACGTTGCGTCTCACAGGAGGATCAGTGGATGTTGTGGTCTTGTGAGGGGTGAGCTGCCGCACTGATAATGTAGCCGGAGACGGTGCGAGTCGGCAGTCATGTCTCAAGGGGATCACGGCGCAGTCACACAAGGGTAATTACCCAAAGCACAGGGGTGAGGGGCAGATGAAATGATTTCAGCACCTCTGAATTAAACATGGTCCAAGGAATAGGGACAATCCACAGGCTGCTTCACTACGAACCCATAACCATTCACAGAGCCTTTTACAACTGAGGTCTTTCTAGGTGTGAATTTTAAAGGGAGGTCTTCGTATTTGTTTTCAGCACCACTGAATTAAACATGCTCTAAGGAATGGGAACAATCGACAGGCTGCCCTCACTACAAAAAAACACACCGCCATCCAGAGGGGATTTAACACAAACAGAATTTCCATGCATGTAATTTAACTGAATTTTAAAGGGGATGATTCTCTATTTGATCTCTGCTCTGCTGAATTAAACATGCTCCAAGGATCAGGGACAATCCAGAAGCTGCCTCAAAACAAGCTAGTAACCTGAACAATCCACAGGATGCTTTTGCAATAATATTTTATACATATTATTAAATGTGAGTTGTGCTGCAATTTATAGCTGAGGGATTTTTGGAGACTATAGCTCCCTTCATCATTCAGCTAATGTTTCATATCCTGATCAGATTTGCCAGATTTTGCCTGTGCCTCCTGTCTGCCCTCTTAATCTTCTTTAGAGTTTCACTCACATCCTCTTTTAATCTGGACCTCTGGCTGGTTTTCCTTAGCAGCATCAATCTGTATTTATTGTTTCACACCAGAAGACAATAATGTAGTTTTGAATTTGCATTTTGGAAATATCACATTACAAATATATCATGAGCAACGAATCCTTCTTTCAGTGTGAAAACCCCATTTGTGGCCATTCTGTCAGAATAAGAGCATGAGAAATCTCTGCAGTGAAGCCGGTCTTTTGTCTCTGTCAGCGGTGAGAGATATTTGCTCAGTGACTGACGGGGTGAGAAGTGGGAGCAGAGCTGTGTACTGCAGACCTTGCTAATGCAGTTCAAACAAGACCAGGTGCTTTATATGCACTGTGTGTATCTGTGACTGACAGCGTGCATGTCACAGTGCAACCCCTCCCATCAACCCTTCATTTGGGACTTGTCAAAGCCCACTTACCACTCAGACATGAATGGTTAAGCTCTCCCACTGATCCTCTTTTTCTCTTCAGGGGGCCCAGGGGCTGTCAATCTGGACTGGGCCCTTGGGTGCCCTGGAACAGCAGTTATTCTCATACACAAATTTCATAGATCTATTACAGATCACAGCTGGCACATGAAACTTGTGTTACTTTATTTAGCTGATTTCCGTGTTTAGATTGAAGAATTACAGTACTTAGACCTGCATGGGTTTAGACATTTCTGCAGCACTTCATTTTATGAAAACATTTCAGAATCCATTAGAGAATATCAAAAATGTTATCAATCTAAAAACTTACTTTTTACTTTTTATTTTCTAAAACATAATATAAACAGTATTTTCACCCATAGAACGCTTTCTGCGATTTCTCACAGTCACTGATTTAATTAGGGCTGCTCCCTCTTAGTCAATTAGTCAACTAATCGGTCGTCTTGATCTTAGTCGACTAAGATTTCTTTAGTCAATTAGATGTTTTTTATGCTTTTTTCATGCTGAATGACTTATTTCTAAGACATCTATGAGCAGATTTCTGGTAAACACAAGATTTAAAGTGGTGTTTTTGTGTGATTCTTTGCGGAGAAACTCTGTTTCACAGATCTGTGAATGACTAATCGATTAGTCGACAAAATCATAGGTGAGTCGGCTAAGAATTTCTTCAGTCGAGGACAGCCCTAGTTTTAATATGATTGGGTCTCTTAACACTCAACCCACAATAGAGACAGAGCACAATAAAGTCCCGCCCACACCGGAGGGTAAAACAAGTCATCGCTCTCCATTGACTTTGTATTACGTGAAGGTGCCTCATTGTCAATTCCGTCTGCTAGCGAACAACAGAAAAATGGCTAAAAAGCTGCCGTGTGGTGCACTACCAAGAGGATTAAGAACCCAGAACTAAGTTTTTAATAAGCTGGCAAACTGAAAACCTGAGCCTTTAAAAAGACAAAAGTGAGGCTTCAGCTGGAAGTATGGGACAACTGTGGGATCCTGACAGTATGGAATCCTCAGTATGCCGACATTTCGTTCTGCTGTAGTCTGAAGGGTAGAGTATGTGAAAAGTTTCGATAATCTAAATGTTTAAACTCCAACTTCAACTTCAAAGATTGGTGTCGTGATATGTTTTGTCTCAGATCTGGACTTAAAGTCAGAGTTTGTGTCATTTCCATCACAAATTTCCCATGTGATATGATAGAGGCCAGGTCATAATCATATGCGCTTGTCTTTCCACAGACACATGAATTGTGTCTCTCAGTCTATTGAGCACAGAGTGATCTCCCCAGGGATCAAAGCTAAGATGAGTGCTCAGGCGTTCCAGGTCGGCGGCACCGACAAAATCAGGAGACTTGATGTTGATATGAAAGGAGCTGGCTGTCAGGGAGGAACGGCGTCTATCT
>CAKALG010035527.1:0-19647 GCA_916700815.1 Helicolenus hilgendorfi | reverse complement strand
CCCAACCCAACAGGTACAATAGCATCCCATAATGCTCTGTCTGTGACCAAGAGCTGCGATGATGTCAGCCTGAGTCACATGATGTAAACAGGAAGAACTGTTTTTTTGTTTTAAACAAAATTTGATTCATATTCATCCACATTGATCAGCAAACATGTTGCATTACAACACAAGCATTAACACAAACTAAATGATCAGAAACCTCATGAACTAGGTTCCAGATCATGAATAAGTCCAAAAGCAGCTTAAATGAACTATTAGTAAGAACAGAGGGTGTCATGTGTGCTCTGCTCAGGGCCGTAGAGCTTTACAGAGATCTACTCTCCCTCCTCTGGAGGACTACAAGGTGGAGAATGAGCGAGTAGGATTATGTAGGATCCTCACCAACCTAGCAATAGATTATTTATTCCAGCTTCTACACATCTGTAGAAAAAGCTTCTTTCCTCAGGCCACCAGGATGTTGACCTCTGGCCTCTGACCGCTGCATATCCTCAGCCTTCACGTCCTCTGTGAACACTTTGCACTTCCCCGCACATTGCATATTTGCACTTGAGCGTGTGCAACATTTTATTGTATAGTTTGCCAGACAATTGTGCCATTTATTTATACTGAAACATTGCAAAGCCTACTGACACACTGGCCAATGTACACTTTTGCATTTAATACAAATATTATACATGTTGTTGATCTTGATTTTTGAATTTTGTCATTTTTCAGCTCCTCCTCTGCTGACGTCAGGAGAAATTTAAACTCTTTTATGAAAGAAAACTGTAACAAGACCAAGAGTCTACTACTGCCACGCTAGTGGCTCTGTGAGGCTGTGAGCCACAGTGCTGCTTTGGGATCAATGCTTACGTCAGCCTACTAACATGCTCACAATGGCAATGCTGATGTTTAGCAAGTGTTCACCATCTTAGGTTAACATCTCAACATCACAATGAATATCTACAAAATTTCAAAGCAATCCATCCAACAGATATCCCCGTCTAGACTCTGGACCAAAGTGGTGGACCAACCAGCCAACCAACCAACAGACTAATACTGCCATCCCTTGAGCCACACTAAAAACAAGAGCACACACACTGTTTCTCACAGTAAAAGGACATATATTCATAAATTCAGTGAGTGACTGATATCAGACTTCCTATATTCACATATTGGTAATTAAAGGTGCAGTGTATTTGGTGGTGATGTTGCAGATTGCAATAAACAGAAACGTCAAAGTGAAAGAAAGTGTGCTGGAGAACTTCGGTGGCCCAACGTGAAAACGCGAACACTAGAGCCAGTGTTAAGTCTGTCCGTTCTGCGGTACTGTAGAAACATGGCGTCCAGCTCCATGAAGAGGACCCACTCCCTATGTAGATACAAGCGGCTCATTCAAAGGTAACGAAAACACAACGATTCTTATTTTCATTTGACTAAAGAAAACATAGTTATTAATGTTAAATTCCTTTTCTGCCAATAGATCTCCTAAAAGCTACACACTGTTCCTTTAATCAGAGCAACATTGGGTAAAAAACAACCAGGTTGACTCAATGTGTCATAATCGGCTGCGGGTGTGTGAGCAATAACTCAGCACACCGAGGCAAAGAAGCAGCTCTGATGGCCAAGCAGCAGCAGCGTTACAGTTTGAAGGTTGAGGCTTCTATTTTCCCCTCGGTACCATCAAGTTGACGTGACAACGGTAGCCTACCTCAGCTCTGCCTCGCTCTCAGTATCTGTATTTGGGAGAAACCCTGAGAGTGTTTCTGCATGAATATATTTCTGTGGATGTCTGTGTATGCTCATATGAGACTCTGTCAGCTAGTGTCTGTGAGGCCGTGTTCATGTGAACGAGTGCATGTAGGTGAATCAGCCATGCAGGCGGCCAGAAGCAGGCTAATCAGCTCCTATTAGCCTGTGTTCCCATTGGTCTTAATGAGATTAATGAGGGCCAGAGAGGCTGAGGATGTCCATGCTGATTGCTCCAGAACATGACCACAGGCAGAACAAGAGTCACTAACATCACCACTATTAGTGCACTTATCATTATTATTCCAAGAAGAAGACTAATGGAGTGTTTTTCTTAAATCTGCAGCATCTGTCTTCTACGAGGGTGTGGAGTCAGGAAGTGACGCTAAAGCCCTTTTACACACATCTAAATTCATAAAATATTCTAAGCTTCTCTGAAAATGCGCAATTTCAAAAAGTAAGGATTATCATCGCGTGCACACGCACACACAATCACAGAGTACATCCTGGGCTGTTGGAATTAGGTCTCCTTTGCTCGACTGTCCATCTCTCTCTCTGCTCATATTCACGAGAAAAACTGACACAGTGATATTATGGATGCTTCAATGGGACTTATATATCTTCACCTCACCTCTGGCTATTTACTGCTGCATTTTAGAGTTTGAAGATTTGAAGATTGCAAGTCATTTTCAAACACAGTTTGGTAAAATACTATGCAGGATGTCAAAAAAGACAAAATCTTAAATGATTCTGCACGAACAACAGACAAGAGAGGTCATATTAATAAGTAGTGCTGTACTCAACAAAGGAAATTCTTGTTGACTAACTCTTATTTGATTTTGTCGACTAATCGATTCGTTGATTTACCCGACAGATCCGTAAACCTGAGTTTCTCCACAGAGAATCAGACAAAAGCACCACTTTAAGTCTCGTTTTTACCAGAGATGTGCTCATGAGTTTCTTAGAAATAAGTCATCCAGCATGTAAAAAGCATAAAAAATGACTAAATGAACTAAAGACATCTTGGTCGACTAAGACCAAAACGACTAAGATTAGTCGACTAAAAGGAAGCAGCCCTATGAAATCCTGAAAAAATCAGAATATCCTGTAGGGCTGACCCTAATGAAGCTCCGAAGCTTCGACCCTTGCTATAATCGACCTCAAAGTCAGTATCCGAATGCATCGTTGTTTTGTTTTGTTTTTATATAAGTTTGTAATAATAATGTATAACTCCCAAAATAGCTCATGAAATGCTTTGAATACCTTTGAATGTTTCTCACCAAACAGACCTAATATCCTGGTTTTATATCAGCTTTAAACCTGGTCTAATACAGAAGCAGGTTGAGCAGCCGACCAGTCACTTTCAGGACGAACAGGATGCACAGAATGCAAGAAATTACAACATACTATCTATCTGTCTTCCCACTTGGCTGCTGCCTGCATTGTTTTACAAAATCGCCCCAAGAAAAAGTTCCAACATGCAATCTGTGAGTTCACTGAATGTTACCTTCTCTGTAACCAAACCCAGACAAGACTGACTTCACCACCCAAAGTAAAAGCAGTGTCAATATTTACAAAAAGTGAAAAAAAAAAAATAGAAAATAAGCTATGTACAAAAACATCAAATAGCACTGAAAATTGAGTTCCTCAATAACTCCATACTTTTTCAGTCAGAAACAGGCAAAAAAAACAATCCAACATGCAATCTGTGAGTTCACTGATGATGTTACCTTCTCTGTAACCAAACCCAGACAAGACTGACTTCACCAGGCCAAGATGATCCCCTTTTAAACTAATAAACCCTCCTCAGTGTATTACTTACACAGAAAATTACAATTAACAACATTCTTCAGCAGAGAAGACATTTATAGCCCCTTTAACCCAGGCATATTTTACATATAAATTCTATGCCTCTGTCTAAACATTCCCCGGTCAGTGTACCTCTTGGTCATTCGATTTTCCTTTCACAAAAGAATACTAAAATACAAAAAATGAGTGGTTATTTGATTTTCATTTTATAAAACAAAAATTAAAATTTAAATACAAGGCGTTTTTCTTTATCAGGGTCAAAAAGGGATGAACTAAACTTTAAAAAAAAAAAATGGGCTGATTTTCATTTTCTATTTCTAAATACAAAAAATAAAATCACTAGAAGACAGAAACGAGAAAAAAAACATCTGTTTTTCCATATTCTGCGACCGGAAGTTGCGTAAGAGCGCGTATGAGGACGGGGCTGTGTATGAGAGAAAAAAAAGCACGGTGCTGCTGTGTAACTGAAGGTGATGGACATGGATCAGTACGTAGTTTTTCGAAACAAAAAAAAAGAGTGTTTCTCGGGGAAGAAGACATGACTGCAGAAAAACTAACTTCGGTAAAGTTGGAAAGATATTGACAGATTCAAACTTATGTCTTCAAAGCTTTTGTAAACTGCATAATATTGGTGCTCATTTGGGTTGATGGTGAATCTACAAGCAGCCTATTAACTTGCCACTTTCTACATGTTACCTTCTGTGAAATTCTACCAACAAAGGAAAGGAAGACTGTCAATAATCCTACTTTGTCCTGGAGCACACAGTAGAACAGCAGCAGAGATGTGATTTGTATTGTCAGCCTCCAACCTCTCTTCTACAGCATGGCTCTCCCGTTTGGCGTCCCTACTCCTCTGTCTGCCTCTCTCTTTCTCTCTCTCTATGTCCATATCTCTCTCATCTCCAGATATAGAGGTCTATCCTGTGATATCATGTTTGACTTAATTGCTACTTGCTAATTATTAAGCTGATAAGACTTGACATTTAGTGTGCATGGTTGAAATATACACTCTTCGTAGTGTATATTTCTGCTGAATGTGATATATTATCCAGTATATTTTACACATAATTGAGTCAAACCTAATCTATTCACTCATTACCTACTGAGCATGAGGTACTCAGAGACTCCCATCAGAGTTTAATCCAGCGAGCATGATGAGCACAAGCCAGGAGGGAGAGTGTCACCAAAAGTTCAACCTGTACAGAAGACGTGGTCAAGGAAAGGTTACAGTGATACGCACTAAATGAAGGGAAGCTGTTAAAAATTGAAGATCGCGTTTTGCTTATTGCACAAAGGCTGTATGAAATGTCTTTGAAAACCTTTTCAAGAGAAAAACATCATCTTTTTAGATGACGTCTGGTTGTTGGCTGATGGGTAAAGATTCTGTCTCTTATTACAGGAAGGTGAATTGTGTAAATAAAGATCTTCTCTAATGCCAAAACCACAGCTGTGATCAATTAGATTTGCTAAATTAGTCATTTTATCTTTTGTAGATTGTGACATCCCACCTAAGATGCCATACATTTTCACTTTTTTGCCAAAATACGGTGTCTTTTTGTCTTTTTATCTCTACTGGTTTTCCAATCGAGCCCATATACAGTTCTAGCTAGCGTCTATTCTTAGTCGTGGATATTCATAATCCTGATGTCAAAACAGCGAGTACGGCCACAAACACAGTCGGTACTGGCTGACCACCAAGAGTTTACTAATCCAGAGTCGGTATTAAGACTGACGACCACGGCGGCATCAGAGATCTGCCTCGCTCTAAAATGTAAATAGTCATGAGTACGGTGACATGGCTTCATCAGTCTGTAAGTGATGATACACACACACACACGCACACACATTACTGCTGCTGATCAAAGCTGCTCAAGACAACATGACTCCAATTAGCAGCTGAGTGAGTTTAAACATGTTAATAGCAGATAAACAACAGGTCTCCTTCAAAGCAGAGGATGAGAGAAAAAAAAAGCAAATTCATCTCTGTATTTTTTTAACATCTTTAATTTAATAATTAATTATGTTAGTTTTATTTGTTTTCTTTCATTTTTTTTCTTATGTTGAAGGGAGGTCCTGCTTCTTGACCTCTCCTGTCACATATATTTATTTATTTATTTATTTATTTATATTGGATTTGGGATTTATTGGATTGAATCTTATTAAGTTTTATGTGTGCAAATAAAATAAAATTATTCATCTCTCCTCTTCATCCTTCCCTCCTGCTCTAATTCCACCCATCCTCCTCTCCTTCCCTCTCTCATCCTGTCCTCATTCTCTCCTCTCTCATCCGTTCGTCACCTAACAATCTTAACCTCTCCTCTTCTCCCTCCTTCTGTCGTCCCCTTTTTTTCTTACTCTCATTATCTCCTCCTTGTTCTCCTCGCGCTGCTCTGCCCTCTCTTGACCACTCTCCTGTCCTCTGCTCTTTTCTCATTTTCCTGTCCCTCTCTTTTCTCTCTCCTGTCGAGAGCCTTCTCCTCGGATACTCCACAAGTCTCCATGGCCACAGTTGTCACGGCAGCGAGCTGTGCTTTATGTAAAACGAGGTGAAGGAGCAACACGATGAATATGAACACACGGCTAATACATATACAGTACATGCGTGGCAACTTATGGGCTGGAGGAAGCACACAGTAGCATCCTTTGAGTGACTGTACAAAATATCATTGGTCATAATAAATAATATGTTAGCTGAAGCCATACGGTAGCTTGTTATTTCTTTTTTCCATTTGAGCCAAAGTCCTTTAATTTCATCCCTATTTATATGTATCTATACATTATAAATATATTAGATTGTGTTTAATTTCAAATGAAAATTACAATAAGTGGTATTTAGGCTGTCACACAAATTAAATGAACTTGATTAAAATGACATACTTTTTCAGAAAAACATCACAGTCAAATGTGTTTATTTATTTCTTAAATTATACGTATGACAATCGAAGGGTAAATCCTACATTATTCCTTTGCTGGGCATACATGTGATTCATCATGTCATCACTTGCTCTTAAAGATTACTCTTAAACGTTGCTTGATAAATGTGTCTTCTTTTAACTCTTTGACCAGCCCGGTCGCACTAAATGGCGTATCCGTGCAATAAGAACGCCTTTCTTGCTTTTGGCGTGTCATGTGTACACCATGTAGTCTGTACTGACTGCAATGTTAACGCATCTGCGTAAATATACTACGCTCAGAGCCAGTGACGTGGAATAAGAAGGGAGAAGGACTGTTTATGGCGGGCAGGAGGAAACCGGTGTCCCAAAGTGTTGTTTTTATTTTGAACTTACGTTAGTTACGTTTGTGACGTGTTTTCCGTACTTCTGTTACTTAGTATACGTACTTATTTTAAACCCAACCAGAATCTGGGAACAAAATAGTTGCCTGTCTAATCATTATATTGCAACATAAACATAGTGACGTTGCAATTATCCTGGGAAGCATTAATTATAAATAAGGATTTTTAAAATCCGACTATCAATGTCATATCGGGTTGCAACTTATTGGTGACAGGTTTTGTGATGCTGCTTCTTTACAAGAAAAGCCTCTTTCACTGATCGAAAGCTCTGAATGTGAAGAGGCAGCAGGTGTTGTTTGGCCATCGTTACAACCTCGATAGCACAGAAAGGGAGTGCCGATCACAGAGCGGTGAGACTGTTTGGAACAGAAAGGTGAGACGTAAAACAAAACTCCAAACAGGAGAAACTCGGAAGTTAAACAAGAGCCACTACATACAGATAAACGTAGAGAGTCCATTTCTCGAGTTGCATCCATGACTACATAGGTTGAACCAATAAGTGGAGTAATAACGACTAGTGATCGACTGAGGGAAGAAGACGGCCCTGCTGTCTGGAGCTCAAGGGTTGGCCTAGTAATATAATGGGTCTGCAATTTATTATTTTAGGTAGCAGTAAAAGATATAAATGAGCGCAAGAGGCTACAACTTAAGTGTGTGATACTGAGCCAAAGAGGAGAATAAGATAATGGTGATAGAGGGAAAACCCATTCATTTGAAATGCTAAAAGTCCAACAGCACCGTAAAAGAGTAGAGTAATTTTGTATTCCCTCTGTAGGCACTGTTAAGACTCTAAGTCAGACCAGCCTTGCTTTTATAGAACAGTAACATATTTTCAATTTCAATTCATATTTCAAATTCAAATATGTTCAGTTTCACTTTAAATGCTGGTTCTTGAGTTGCACAGCCAAGCATCCTGCTGTAAAGCAGAAAACCGCTGCACGCTTCAGAAAGATTTAAGTTCTCATCCATCCCACAAGCCATAAACCTGCTTAGCTGTAACAGATAATCTCCTCATCATCATCATCATCATCATTTCCTGCTCATTCAATCTACTGCCACTTCCATTATTTTTGAACCGTTTCGTTTGAATAATATAAATTTGTTTGTGGTTTGAAACAGAACTGTAACATGTTCGCTGGTGCGTCATGAATCATGACAATAAATCCAAAATCAATCCAGACAGTAACAACTCATACATCTACAGAGGTAAAAAAGTTGAAGTAAACATCCTTATAGCTCAATTTGAGGGAAAATTAGGGCTGCAACTAACGATCACTTTCATTGTCGATTAATCTGTTGATTATTTTCTTGATTCATCGATTAGTTGTTTGGTCTATAAAACGTCAGAAAATGGTGAAAAATGTCGATCAGTGTTCCCCAAAGCCCAAGATGACGTCCTCAAATGTCTTGCTTTGTCCACAACTTCAAGATATTCAGTTTACTGTCAAAGAGGAGTTAAGAAACCAGAAAATATTCACATTTAAGAAGCTGGAATCAGAGATTTTAGACTTTTTTTTTTCTTAAAAAATGACTCAAACCGATTAATCGATTATCAAAATAGTTGGCGATTAATTTGACAACTAATCGATTTATCGTTGCAGCTCTACAGACAATAACAACAAATACATCCTCACTTCAGAGTTATTGAATAATAAAGTGTTTGTCTTCTTACTTCATTATTTTTCTAAATAAAACAAAAAAAAGCTGAAGTAAACGTCCGTACAGTTCAATTTTGTATTTTAAGACAGATGTTTTTTTTCCCCTTATTCACATCAAACACAACACCTGGCCGTACCCGTCAAAGGCAGGTTCATGTAGAGTGTGGTTTACTAACATGTGCCTCACTTTGTGCTTGAATGTGTATAAAACTTTCTTTTTGCGTCGTCTTTTCATTGAAATCCAATCTAATGAGCTTCTCAGCAGACAGGGATTTGGGTCAAGTCCAGAAGAATACTGTGTTTTGAGTACAAGGCTTAACGCTGCTAATGTCTGAACAAAATGTGGTTTTGGACTACAAAGCTTTAAAATGTGTGTGTGTGTGTGTGTGTGTGACTGTGTGAGACAGAGAGTAAGATAGAGAGAGAGAGAGAGAGAGAGAGAAAGAGAGAGAGAGAGAGAGAGTGTGAGAGAGTGTGTGTGTGTGTGTGTGTGTGTGTGTGTGTGTGTGTGTGTGTGAGTGTGTGTGTGTGTGTGTGTGTGTGTGTGTGTGTGTGTGTGTTTGTGTCTGTGGTCCCTGGGCCTTTGGGTGCTAAGCATTCTGTCCAACAGGCCTCCTGACATCTGGGCATCTATCACCCAACGGCCTAAAAACCTTTAAAGCCCCTGGGCTCCATTTAAAATACACAAACACTTGCATAACGCTCAGACATGCCCACGCAAGTCTTGTTGGGTGTATGTGTGTGTGTGTATGCGTTTGTATTTCTATCCTGGTGGGGTCTATGACCTGACATATTACTCACTGCCGTGGGGACTGATTTTTCCCGTGGGGACCGATTCCCCATTCAGTGTTGACATATTCATTCAACCTGGGGCTATAAGTTAGCCAGTGTTCTAATATTCATACAAAAACTGGGGCTAGGCCTATAAGCCTACATTAGCTGCGGTCATATATGCATACAAACTGAGGCTTTAAGTTAGCCAGTGTTGAGATATTCATACAAACTGAGTCTTTAAGTTAGCCAGTGTTCTGACATTCATACAGACTGAGGAAACTGGTTTCTACTTAATCTCCTGCAGACAGAGTGCACGATCCACCAGGTTAAAGGGGCACTTACAACGGCTGAGGGAGCATCACAATAAATGCCTATCCAGGCACATGGAATACATAAAACCCCAAACCCAGGTAACAATGATGGGGCTGTGATTCTCAAATTTTTCAAAAATGTAGTGCTCTTCTTGTGAACCTCACAAAATGCTAAATGCAAGATGGGGAGACCTCATCACCACCAGAACTTTCATCTGACCTACCTACACACTCTCACTCTCTGCTTGATGCAAGCATACAATATAGTTTTTAATGTTGACTAGGGGTATTGTTAGGATTTTATCGATACTATTATTCTTACCGATACTATCTGTACTTTTTCATTAATAAAGGACTGCTTTTTAAAAAAATATATTATTTTTAAAAAGAATATATTCAGAACAGAATTCTAGAGCAGCAATTGTAATTAAGTATATAAACTCAATAATATCTCACTGGAAACAAATGGATGCGGGTAAAGCAGGTGTAAATATCCCTTTTCTACATGTTTATGCTTGTTGAACAGGGCGTAGCTGTCATTAACTCAAGTAAAACGTTATCTTTCACTTCACCTGGTTCACTGTTTCCACTCCCAGGAGGACAGAGAGGAGAAACTGTAGCACCACCATAAATTACACTAAAACTTATAAAACTATTGATAACAGAAATGGTAAGAATATGACAAGCAGCCTAATAGTTTACCCAGCTAATTAGAAATTATCGTAGTGAGTAAGTGTGCAGCTACACTGAGATTGCACTATGTCTGAGATGTGGGTGTTTGAAGCAGAATATCAGCTTTCTTGATGAAATTACACATTTGATCAAATTAACACAGTAAGACTAATGATCATTGAATAATTGGATACATTGCTAGTCTACACCCCTGATTGTCTTTTACTTTTTATATATTTCTTTCTTTCTTAGAAACCTCAAAGAGGAGGAGTTGGTCATTTGTGGAGGTCCACGCTGTGGAAAAGCCACTAATGGCTTTCATAAAATCCGGTAAGATACCAGGAAAGTCGGAGTGTGTTGCCTGTATTAAGGCTTCACCAGAAGCACTTGTCAAAAAAAGCTGGACAGCGGTGAAGTTCTATGTTAAAAATCGTATCAGCGTGGAAGTGCAAGAAGATGCAAAAATCATGTCTCTAGACCCTTCAAAAAGGGTGGATCCTATCAGGCTGCTTCCAGTCATCAGTCCCTACGGTGTAGCAAAAACAGGCATGTGTGTGTGTGTGTGTGTGTGTGTGTCACAATTTATTGTTCATTAAAAGTGATATCATTCTGCCCCCCCAGGCGGTGTTACAGGAAAACGTCAGAAAAGCATTTTCTGGTGAGCGTTTCGCTCTCACCCACTGAAACGAATATTTCAGTCTTCTTCAATGAGAGTTTGAATTTAGCGGACCGTGTATTTGTGAGCGTGTTTGCTGTAGTTATACTGAGAGTCTATATTTAACACATGATAATGATGAAGAGGAGTGACAGCTCAGAGCGGAAAGGAAATGACTCACAATGATGGGACTGCACTCTAATAGAGCGGTATGATCACAGATGTCCCGAGGCTACTTCAACGGTGACACACACACACAGATATAGTGATTCCAATATCAATTTATGCTATCTAGAAAATTATAAAACATTTAACTGTAAAGGGGAGACTCGATGGTACCCATAGAACCCATTTTCATTCACATATCATGAGGTCAGAGATTAAGAGACCCCTTTCAAAATGGCCATGCCAGTTTTTCCTCGCCAAAATTTAGACTAAATTTGGAGCATTATTTAGCCTTCTTCGCGACAAGCTAGTATGACCAATGGATTTCTTAGGTTTTCTAGTTTCATATGATATCTGTACCTTCAGCTCAAATTTCTCTATTTATTATTCATCCCTGCTTATCCACCTCAAGGTTCTCACCCAAAACAACATTTTACAATAGTATATTTGAACATATCATGATAACGTTACAATTTACCTTCACACAATACTCATTTTACTGAATAGAGGATGAACGCATCATAATACAACTGGTACCTCCGGTTTAAAGTGGAAGTCGGCAGTATATTTTTGGTATCATTGGGCAAAAATTCCATAATAACCTTTCAGCATATTGTAATTCAAGTGTTCTGAGAGAAAACTAGACTTCTGCACCTAAACATGGGTCTGTTTTTAGGCAAACACTGAATACACAATAACAAACACCCATCACAAGTTACAAAAGCCTAATTTGACACGTTCAGATTGTAGATTTTATCTAAACAGTTGGAAAATCAAATTGAAAAGTTTTTCTGTTTATGGTCAAGCAGAGAAATCAAGCAGCTCCTCATTTAGAGCTGTAACTGCTGAATATTTTCTACTAACAACTCAATAAAAATGATCAAAATTCATCAAATGGTTGTGAATTAATTCAGTTTAGTGTGCTGCTCTGCAGACACTTCAACAGGGCACACGGTTGCTGATACACACACATACACGAATACACACTCTTCTCAATCCAATCCAACAACATTCAATAAACAGAGATTCATTATAACGGAGAAACACAGCACACCGGCACATTTCAGAAGCTGTAACAAGAAAATGTTTGGTATTTTTACTTGATTGATGACTTAACAAATTAGCCATCAAGTTCTGTTTTGTTATTGATATTCCAGGATTAACACAAATACACACACACACACACACACACACACACACACACACACACACACACACATATAATATATAATACAGGACAACCTTGAACATGCTGCAGTTCCTTTGTTAACAACACAGAAGGTTACCAAGTACATTTACACAAGAACCTTCTTTCCTGCTCACGATGTGGTAGCACAGTAAACACACACACACACATGCACACACACACACACACACACACACACACAGATCTGACAGTGGAAAGTGAGTGAGCTTTAACAGACTGTAAACCAACAAGGTAAATTAAGCTTTAACAACATTAACAATGGTCTTGTTCACACTCTCCCACCTACTCTCCATCCCTTTATGTCTCCATCCAGCCATACATACATCCTGCCATCACTGCAGGTTTCTGCCAATCTGGCAGATCAAGACGTGAACATTGGGACGTTGATCAAAAGTCTCCTATAGATTTATTGCAATATAATCCGTAACGAAGTAATAACAAAAAAACTCTGTTAGGTCTTTGTACATTATATAGTCTCATCTTTATTATCCACTCATATCCATATCCTCCTAATTTTAATGAACTCATTTTTAGGACTTGTTCTATTTGTGTCGAAGGCGAGTGCGTGGGCAGCGTGGTCACTTGTTATCTGATCACAGTGTAGAAAACACAGCCTGTTGTTCCAAGTAACGGAACACCAAGTCCCATTTAGTGGACATCTGGATGAAAAATAATGTGAGGACTTGATTAAAATCTTTATTAACCACTATGTTTCCACAATCTGACCTGTGTTGGGTAGGATGATAATGGATCAAAGGTTTTGATTGTTTAGTTTCATTATTTTCTTGTTAAGTACATTCAGTTTTAGCGTAATTAGTATTTTGTTTTGTTTGTGAATTGGGTAACACTTTGGGCACCTGTCGTTATCTATGTAGGTAAAGGACCAGCCAGCCTGTTGTCATTCCCAGAGCGTGATATCAACGCACAAGGCACCTTTAGCGCCAGTAAGAAACGCACCGGGCTTTTCATTAACTACAATGTAAACCCAACAGTAAACGCTCCAAAAAACTGGTGTGGTGAGGTAGTTTAAAGAGCGAAAGAGACACACAGGGTGGGTGGGAAGGAGGGCAGGTGGATGGGTCCAACAAACACAGGGCTTTCATCCAGGAGGCCGCTGTTCATGTCCCGTGCATTAAGTTTCACTTTCACTTTAAAATGATCTGTTCGTTCTTGTCCCGTGTTCACAACGTCAAGCCACATTTTTATTGTACAAACGTAGTAATTTTAAGCCCAAACGTGATGTTTTTTCCTAAACCTAACTATGTAGCGAGTGTTTTTATTTAATACACAACGTTTAGCACGTGACACCAAGGGGTCCTGACAAAACGTCAGTATGTGGCGAGTTGGGATGTTGGACGTGCATGCACCTGGGTGGGCCTATGGTTTTTTACCAGAGCAAGAGAGGCAGCGATAGCCATGATTTTTTTGTTCTTTCGTTTGCTTACTGGTTGGTGGAGAAATAAATCATAAGGAACACGGAAACGTTGCATAGACAATGGACTCTTTTGTATGCGTATTGGTGCATCAGTGGCCCTTTGATTAAGGTTTGATTTAGATTTTTCTGATAAATGGCCACTACACTTTGAATAATACAATAAAACATTGACCCCCTGAATAAAAAAACAAGCAGGGAATGTGTTCATTTATTTTTTTATAGCTTTACAACAGGAAGACGTGCTCATTTTATGAGTTTTGCGATTCACAAGTGAGACGTGGCCGTCTCCACCAACACCTAGAGCAATCTTTTAATAAAAAGCCATCTCAGTATCCAAACATGTACCACAAACACACACACACAAACACACTCACACATCATCCATGCTTTCCTGTGCCTGGCTGTTAATGAGAGGTCTTCACCTCACATACGGCACGCTCACAAAAAGACACCTACATCCTTCCTCACACCCACCCACACACACACACATACTGTATACACATAAAGATGGAAACATGCAGACACAAATTCATACAAAATGACAGTTGGAAGTGAATGTATGTGTATCTATAGTGTGTTTGACTGCATATATGTTTGTATCAACATACTGCCCTGAGGCTGACAACTTGCTAGGTCAACAACCAGTCACACGCTGCCCTAGTCTGATCACCAATACAATCGATTGATCTCCTTCTCTCTTCCCTTTTTCTCTCTCTTGTTATTTAGATGCTTTAAAATGACAGCTGATACCCAGTACTGCAGAGTTGTAGTCAAGACCACCTAAACCGAGACCAAGTCATGACCAAGACCACAGTGTATCAAGACCGAGACAGGACCAAGACTTTGAGGGGTTGAGACCAAGTCAATGCCAAGAACAAAGCAGGACGAGACCGAGGACGAGTCACAAAATTGAATGTATTGTTTCGTGTACATAAACACAAATTTCAATTCTTTTTCGTGATGGTCAGCATGAATAACATAATTGTGACCCGGGAAGTATAAAGAGCAGCGAACGCTACGTAGGGAGGAGGATGGATGTGTCAAAAAACACAGGACTTTCACCCATTAGTCAGAGTTGATTCATTTGTCACGTAACTTCTGTAATTAAGTTACAGCACTTCCCGAGTTCTTAAACCTAAGTAGTTTGTTGCCTAAGCCTAACCAAGTCCATCTATTCCTAAACCTAACTGAGTAGTTTTATTTTGAAAAGACAGGAGTTGAAATTGACACATGCATCACGTGTTGCTGGACATTCGTATGAAAACGCACAAAAAATACATTGTTGAAAGTCGTGCTGAGCATCATGAAATAAAAGGGAAATTTGTGTCTATGCACACGAATCCAATATATAATATTTCGTCACTATTTCACGAACTGCTGTTGTGTTGGCATGACACACTTACGATAAAATATGGACTATGCAAACCAGAGGCAGTCCTCAAATTAATCTGAAAGATTAAAAGAGAGAAACAAATGGAATTTCCTCTTCATTCACCTTTTCTTATTGCCATATACTATATAACAATTTAGTGATATCCCCACAGTTGTGGTCTTGACATAAAATCCAGAGTCCTCTTTGTCCGAGTCTGAGACAAGACCGAGTAAAACTGCGGTTGATTCTGAGACGAGATTCTGCAATACTGTGCCTAATATGACTGAACTCAGCATCACAATAAAATGTTTTTACAATATGTATCACAACGTAATACGTAAGCAGAATCACGTAAAATAATCAAACCGTTGTTCAGTCCCATGGGTTTCACTGTCAACAGAATTTTGTAATGTGTGATGGTGATATTGAGAATCTCAATGTGTTTTCACTGAAGGTCCGTAATATTAAATTATTTCCCAGCTCTCAGTGTCCCTGTATTTCTTTACAAACACACATATGCAAAGACAAAAACACGCCCACACACACACACTCACACACACACACACACACGCACTCACGTGCTTTGTGGAGCAGTGTGCTGCTTAGTGTGACTCTCATTTCCCTTCCTCTATAAACCTTTAATCCCAGACTGAGAGAAAAAATGACGCAACCTGACATTCTGTTCTCAGAGTCACACAAACACCAACAAAAAATAAAAACACACACGTCATACATGATTACAACACATGCACGCATGCACAAGTGTGTGCAGACTGTGTACAAGCTCTGCATATAAACAGTCATACTGTTCTGTATGTATAGATGCACAAAAGCACAAAACACACACACACCAACACACACACACACACGAAGCAGTTTGGGCATATGCATCGTCCTCTGAGGTCACAAACATACAGTCTGTGCTTTGACTGTCTGACAAACAACAACATATTTTCAAGAAAATGAAAAATAAGCAGTGAAAAATATTGTTAGTAAACTGAAAAAACTGAAAAACTACACCTTTAAGAAAAACTACAACTAAACTGAAATGATATTGCCTGGGTAAAAACTGATATTTAAAAAAATCAAATTGATGTTAATTCATCTTAGTTTTTATATTTATTTTTAGCTATAATAAATAAGACTAAACATTCAACATTATGGCCATTCAGTTCTCCAACCATGTATGTTGTATGTATGTAGCCACATACTGTACTTCTGATACATTATACCTGGACAAACTAAAACTACTCTAAAGCTAAAACTAAAACTAAACCTTTCTGAAAAACTGAAACTAAACCAAAACTAGCAAACACATCCTGAAAACTAACGAAAACAAAACTACAGTGTAATTGAAAAGTGAAAACTAAGACAAAATAAAAAACGAATTGAAAATTCAAAAATATTATAACCTTGGTATGAACTGTCCTCAACCAAAGAAATTCTTAGTCGACTAACACTCACAACATTTAGTTGACTAATCGATTAGTTGATTTAATCAAACAGATCTGTAAAACTGTGTTTCTCTGCAAAGAATCACACAAAAGCATCACTTCAAATCTGGTGTTTACCAGAGATGTGCTCATTTCTTAGAGTCATTTAGCATGAAAAAAGTATAAAAGACGACTAATCAACTTAAGAAATCTTAGTCAAAAAAAGACCAAAACAACCGATCAGTCGACTAATCGACTAAGAGGTGGGCAGCCCTGGTATGAACACACTCACACATACAGTAGAACTGAATGAACTCACTGCTCTAGCTACTGCTGTGTTGGATTACCCGGCCCACCTTACAGCATTCAGGTCTTATGATTGCTGTTATACAACCAACTCAAACAAAAAATGTTTCTGAATCACAGTGAGGAGGAGACAAGAGAATCATTATGTGACAACACAACACCTTGTGCCCTGCTCTATTAATGCATTTGTTTTGTCCTCACTTTCAAGATGATAAACATAAGGTGCACGTCTGAAACATATATTCTTCTTCATATTATTAAAAAAAAGCTACTTCACTTATAAAACACAGCAGGTACAGGAACAGTAAAGAACGGTTTTAAGGTACTTTTCTTGGGCTTGTTTCAAAGTGCACTAAATAATTATATTTCCAAACCGTCTCCTGCAAAATGAATCCATTCAAGGCTAAAACCCAAAACTAATGAGAAGCAACCATCCAGGTTTAATATGCCGCAGTGACCTCAACTCATTTGATAATCGATTGATAGACAAAACAGTCAGATCTTAAACCTACAAGGACTCTTGAAATTTGTTCAAAATTGCAAACGCTGAAATTGGGCTGGAAGAATCACCATGGAGATTTAATTTTTTGCAGGCAGGTTTATGAGAATCAGATTTATATGTGAATTAAATGAAATGAGGGTGAAGTGTGGATGTTTCGTGCTGTGTGCTTTGACTTGATGTCATGACTCCGGTACAGCCGGTGCTGCAGAGTCTGCAGAAAATGCTCATTTTCTGATTAAAACCACAGGCAGACTGTGTTACCATGCTTTCATATCCAAACCTGCATGAGCCAAAAGATGATTTACCCTTTGATCTCTGACTCATGCTGTTCATGTGAACGCTCTCCCACATGCAGTTAAAATGGACTCCAACAATGAGGACAGAATGAATACACAACCACTTCATCTTGTACTCTAATATAAGCAAGTCTGCTTATAATTACAAGTAATAGTCCCTCGCATGCACCATTAGCACTGACAATACATTTTCTCACTATCACAGCTGTTCTCCTCACTTCCTGCCAGGTTTCTATATACAGCAGGGGCTCAGATAGAGCTATAAGTAATGAGTCAATATCTTCTGTCCATATGAGCAAAACGATTATATTATTCATTGTGATTAAAAAATAATAATAATCTTGTGAGATCTAAAATGCATCAGAATAGGGGTGCCACCGTGATATTTAAAAATGAAATATTGATATCATGTTAATAGTACACATATGATAATGTTGTGTAAATAATCCAGCGCCTCTTAAATCATTTTATATATACAGTTATGTTTACGGACTCTTTGTTCACCTACACTCGTATATTAAGTGTAATGCTTTAGACGATAAAGAGACAAAACGTACAGTAAACAAAGTTAAAGAAGAATGTGACTGATTGTATTTTTTTAAATTATTATTTCCTCTGGATATCGTGATAATATCGTTATCATTAATTCTTTTGGCCAAGATAATCATGTCGTGAAAATCTGATATCATGACAGTCCTACCTCAGAACATATCTTTTATTTTGAAAATCAAAAGGATGTTAGTAAAACATAACTCGATACAATAACATTCATTTTATTTTAAATTATGTTTTTATTTGATATACTTAAGTTCATATTTCACCTTAATTAAAAAGAGATTATCACAATATTAATGTTGCCTTTTTTGTCTATTACCACCCGTTTCAACGTATCTTCATACAGCGGTTCATATGATATCTCACGAAAAGTTATTCCTCATTTTTTGTGCATTTTGCAAGTGACGCACATGTCAATTTCTGCGTGTTATATCAATACAGTCTTTTCAAAATAAACTTCCGTCTTCACAGGAAACAACTTGGTTAGGTTTAGGCAACAAAATTAATAAGTTGGGTTTAGGAAAAGATCGTGGTTTGGGTTAAAATAACTCCTGAAGTGGGATGTAAACAAATTACAGTGCATTACTGTTCGTAGGTATAGCTATGAACAGTATATAAGCACATCCTGACTGAGCATGTCCACTTTACATGCCTTTAAGCCGTTCACACACACATGGACTCCGCCTCTTACTCCTACACTCATACAGCAGATTCATATAGGACCCTGATGGGATAAAGAGCTGATCAGCAGTGTATGTTAGTCAGCTGGCGGTCAAAGGGGCCGTCATAAGTCTGCTAAATCACTATCCGGCTTAATAGGATATTAATCATTCTCCACTCTGCAACAGGAAGAGGAGGTGGCGGGGGAGAAAAAATAGAGGTGTGGTGAGTTAAATAGAGAAAATAGAGGAGAGAAGACGGAGAGGAAAACAAGAATGGAAAGCGTAGGACGAGACTGAGGCAGTTAAGTAGATGGATTTAGTAATATGAGAGTAATGGAGAGATGAGGAGAGAGCATGACACCAGAGTGGGAGCAACAAACAAAACAAAAGGTCACAAATAAGAAAACTGCAGGCCGCCGTGATCAATTTCAAATTGCTTCTCGTATGTTATATTTGGGATGACTTACGCTAGCGTGCAACAACAACATGAGCTGACAGAGACGTCACAAACACGTGCAGAATAACAAATGAATGAGGAGTCAAAATCAACTTCTATTTATTTTCTGTGTTGTGTGTGGTTGTTTTCATGTTAAAGTGATAGGGAATAACACAAGATTAAGGCACATTATTTGTTTTATGTTATTCAAAATGTGTGAATTCATTTCCATTTATGTTACATACTTAAAACAATAAAAGGGGCGGAAACTGGAAGAAAATTAACCAATATTGCAAAACTCTAGGTTAGATTTTGATTGTATCAATACCATTTTCACAAATATTTGGTAGTTTGGTATTTCTTTTATTTTTTT
>CAKALG010035526.1:0-17738 GCA_916700815.1 Helicolenus hilgendorfi | reverse complement strand
ACTGCAAGGTAGTATCCTAAATGTTAGGAAAGCATGGTTAAGCTGATTTTGACATACTGTACATGCATTTACTGTGATAATTATATCCCACCTTGAATCATATATTTTAAGTTTGTGTTTCATTTTTGATCATTTCATTTCCTCATTGAAGTCACCAGAGTAGTGTCTGAGATCTGGCAACATGGTGACATTAGACAGGTTGTAAACAGTGGCCAACCATGCCGTTGTCCGGTCTGGGAGTTGTTGTTGTTGTACAATTTTAACCCTTTCACAGAGTGTTTTCACAAGTAAATTATAACATTTTTGGTCACCTAAAAATGTCTTATTCAACATTTGGTTGTACTTACCCCCACCCTCTCGTGTCACTTCTGGTTACAAAATACCAAGATGGCGACAGCCAAAATGCCAAACAGTTGGTGGTTGTTAACAGAGCAGACGCTGGGCGAGTCAAACAAACACAGGACTTTCAACCAGGAGACTGATGTTTGTGTCCCAAAGTGTTGTTGAGTTATTTTGAAGTTCTGTTGGTGACGTTTGTGACGTGTTTTCCACTCTTGTGTTACATTAAACACTAACTAAGTGTTTTTGTTGCCTAAACCTAATTGTGCCCGTTACCATAGTTTTGCTGTATAAACATAACCGCGTCCGTTTCACGGTAACGATGTGGCGTTAAATGACACGTGAAAAGCCGTTTCACAACATTAGGCAGGAAATGACACACAAAAAGCCTAAAATGTGTTATCATGAGACACAAATGTCCTTAAAATGTCGTGCTATTTATAAGCTTGTCCATGAGATCAGGTTGGGTGATGAGATGCTTCACTGTCCTCTGGAAGGCTGGGTTAGTAAGGAAAGGCCTCAGAAAGATGGAGACAATATTCACTGACCTAGCAATAAAGGGCTTCAAACAGACAAAGACAAGGCCTGGTATTGAGACTTCATGTCTGTCTCTTACCTGCAGATTCAGCTGGAGCAGAGTCAGTCTGGGCTGCAGAATGGCCTGCTGCTAATTGTGTTATTTCTGGACAGTTGAGACTTTATCCTTGCAGGGCTGCAACAGTTGCCATCTTCGGCACCTGTATATTCTCTCCCTCATTCGCCTCTTCCATAATAACCATTACATTTGGTGTTAAAATGCCTTCACTCCTCCAGTCTAATTATCACCAACCTGTTCCCTCTCTCTACATAATGGATGCCAGGAAACATTAAGAGCTCCTGTGCAGAAATTAGCGCTTGACCCGCAGCCTCCGAACTGAGATAATGTCTGTGCGCTTATAGTAGAGGGAAAAAAACGGGGAGTGGGTGTGCTGATGGGAAAGGGGGGTTTGGGGTGGAAGACTGTGATCTCTTCTTTTGCCTTTTAAGTGCTGAGGGAATTGAGAGATAAAGTCTAACTCAAAAAGCTTGGTGTCTATAAACCAGACAGAGAAAGAAATGCGACACAGAGACACTGAGAAGGAAAGGGATCAAGAGGGTAGGCGAGAAGAAAAAGCTGCTCTCATCATCCCTCTCTCTTACCGTTCAGCGACCGTCATTACTGCAAAATGCCTGTCTTCTTCTTCTTCCTCTCAGCATCCAGAAACACTGCTCCATTGCTCCGATAACTACTGCTAGGAGAACAGGGCTGTTTCATATGGAGAGTAGACACACAGAGAAGAAGAGGCAGGAAAAAGGAAGGCATTTACCAACTTTTAACATGAGAGAGGGAAGAGAGAAGGGGCTGCTTATACTGCAGGCTTTCGTCATGATATGGGAAGTTTTCAACGTTTGATCATTTGTGACAATTACCATGCAAAAAATATTTTTAATGTTGAAAATATTTTTAAACAACGTGCCAATAATCATTGATTTATCTGATTAATTATTTTATAATTGAATTGGTTATTTGTTCCATAAAATGTTAGTAAAAAATGGTCAAGTTGACATATGCAAAATGATGAACAGTCCAAAAGCTGAAGATATTCAGTTTATCATTATATTATTATATATTAAGACTAAGAAGACAAACATTCAAATATAAAACTACTAATTATTAATTAATTGATTAATCAATGTATCATTTCAGGTCTGTAAAGTGTTGCACAGTGTTGATTTTTTTCTATTCTTGCCCTGCTTTCACACCAACACACGACCTTCAATTGGAGGAAGGCTATTATTTTTAATTGAGAGTGCTGCTGGTCAACTCACAACTTTGTGCCTTGCTGATGGATAATAATGTCCTTCATCTACACCAGTCAGGCTTGAGGCCTGGACACGGTACAATAACTGCTACAGCTGCTGTTGTGGATGGTTATTTTGTCAAATATGCCGGTTGCGGTAGTAGCTTAGTCCATAAGGAGTCCAGTTCAAATCCTCGCATGGACCAAGTACTGAGTGTGTGCCCTTGAGTACCGCGTGTCGGGGGCTGCCCCCTCACTCTGACATCTCTCCATTAATGCATGTATATAGGTCATATATTTTGGGTGTGTATTTTGGGCCTGAGTGTATGTTCTATGTAAAATAACAGAGTGTAAAAAATGTAATTTTTAATAAAGTGCCTTTCTTCTTTCCATGACTTCAGTTTACAGCTGGGTCAAATTCTAATAGAGTTCAGACTGTTGTTACCAATGGTTTCAAGTTAAGTCTACGATTGGTTGATAAAGGTGTCCCACATGGATCAACAATAGCTCCTCTGCTATTTACTCTCTATATTAATCATTATTTTTCATCTCAGTCTATTGTTTTTTCATCTATGTCTATTGTTATGCTGATAATACCATCCTGTATGCCATTAACTCCACTGCAAACCAGAACTTCTCCAGCTGACAGTCTGTATTTGACGACCTTTCTTACTAATATATTTATAGGTTGTATTTAGCTTTTGAATGAAGACAAAATACATGCATTTCATAAGCTCATTAAAGCCTTTTAATGACAGGACATGGGAGTTATGACAATACCAATTTTACTGTAGAGAAGAATCAAGAAGTTTGTGTGTCTGAGTTCCAGAAGTATGTAACTCTCTTGATCTTACTGAGAATTGAGTAAAAAAGAAAATTTCAACAATGACTAAATAACAAAAATTGGGGAACCAGGTTAGAAAACTAATAATGAGAGTGTTTTCATTGCAATGTCATTGCATACCATTCTAGTTAGCTGTTTTGTAGGATGGGCAATGCTTTACATAATGGTCGTCACTTTATGCTTGTCCGCTCACATACTATGTAAACTATGAAAGATGCTTTAGAGCCTCGTTAGTGGGCTTAACATCTACAGCTACAGACACAAGGTCATTACAATCAAAAGGCTTCATCCTCCAGGTGAGAGGGTTGTAAAAAAAAAAGTGCATATTCTCTCAGATTTGGCTACGGGGCACAAGAATTCTTCCTTATCTTGGCATAATGACGTGCCATTATGCCAATATGTTGGAGCTGGAGGCCTTGGATTCAGCAGGAAATCTTATTAGCATAGCTTTGGCTGCAGGACATTTGCCTCACACTTGTTTAAAGGTAATGAAGAATCATCTGAGAGAGTGTGTGCTGCGATCAGGCTGCCATCTGTTACCTGCTAACACTGCTCACCCTGACAATGAGGAAAAAGCTGGAAACACTACACAGCCACACTAACCTGTGTGTTCATATGTGAGCGCTTGTTTTACAAATGGTCTATTATCTCTTTTAAAAGGGGCTGACATTCTGTTCACTCCTCACCGTTGGCCTGTTTTTCCTGTCTTCCTATGACACTCTTTTCGTCTCTCTGATTCACCGTTACTGTTTTTGTTGACTGATAGTGAGTTTTAGATTGATATTAAGATTAAATTTGAGCATTTTTATGTCAAACATCACACCTAAAGCAATGATTTAGATCATCAAGGGACACAGGAACTTGACTAATAAAGTTCCTTTATATATTTGGTTTAAGGTATCACACGTTTATGTTATGGTTGAGTCCGAGCCACTCTCCGTAACTGTTTCCAACAGCAACAGGTAGTTTCTCTTAGCATAAAAGGGCTCTGATAAACCATCATAAATGCATCACCTGCTATGTACCAAATGGCAGATAAACTGAATGACTTGAGCCACATATTTTTCTCAGGAGAAAAAAAAGCCAAACAAAAGGAGAGTGAATATTGTAGTAACATTCATAACCACGACGTGGATAGGATGATAAATGTTGCCCTGTGTCTGTTGTGATCCACATTGAATATAGTTTCTTTGTCAGTGCCATGTTTTTAGCCTTCAGTTATATTCATTCAGTCACACAAGGCTGCGGAGTCGGTTTCTAGTGTTGATACCCTGAGTTGGAGGACCAGAATCTGTATTTTAAGATAAGAAGACAGAAAATGCTGTGGAATCATTAAAGAGAACCTATTATGCTTTTGTGCTTTCCCCTTTCCTTTTAGTGTGTTATCTAATTTTTTTGTGCATGTAAAATGTCTGCAAAGTTACAAAGCCCAAAGTCCACAGCAAAGATCGACAATCTGTGAAAGTAAAACACCTTCCACAAATAGATTTGTGAACTTGTAAAAAATATTGTGCAAAAACAGAAACAATTCCACAAATAAAAAAAAAAAATTCTGTGAATACATTAAATTAATTTACAAATAAAGGAAACACATTAATTTGTGTGTGAACGTCTCTTCCTAACAATTATAGCTTTGGAACATTTTAGATTTGTGAATCCAGTTTGTATTTGTGATCGAAAAGGCGTTTGTGGATCTCAATTCTACGCTTGCCGATTGTTATTTTACACACACGGAGTTTTGAGACACAACTCTCCGCCCGCCTGAACAAAAAAACACTTGTAACACGTGATCGCCTGCCGATGACGTCATTTCCAGATTTCAAAGTAAGAGCACTCATTCTTCTATGAGCATTTAAAAACAAAAAAAATCAGCGATAAGTAATGTAAATGTATAAGGCTATTTTATTATTGTGACACAGTGTGTGAGTATTAGTGTGTGTTTATTTGTTATGTGTATATTCTCTGGCAAACGTTTTTGCATAGCTTACATTTGTGTGTTGAGTAGCTCGACAGAGCTTAAAGGCAGGATGCTTGTGGGCAGTTGGCAGTCATCTAGCCACTGAGGGTCAGCCAACTTTATATTTTTCATGTATTCTTTCAGTTGGGTAGGGTTAACGTCACAAAGCACTTCATATCTTATTAGTAGTGTACCCCTAGTGTAATGTCTGTGTAGAACTGCACCGCTACGTCAGCCTCCATTGTTTCAGTAAGTGGCAGCTCCCTGCTTAACGTCTTTGATAGTATGCTTGTTGGTGCTCATAGTTGTTTTTGTTTAGAAATGTTGTTAATGCCATTTAATGTTTTATTTGTATTTTATTTTGTTTATTGTAAATAATTAAATAAAGTTATCTAGATACTAAAATAGAAAAGAGGTGCTGCAGCACAGCCAGCATCAGAAAAGTAAAGCATTTTTGAGCACTAACGTATCTAAACATATTCTAGTATAAAGCCCAAAAACAAGAATGAAGCTGAATATGAGGACGATAGGTCCCCTTTAAAGAGGAACTTAACGCCAGGGTGTTTCCAGGCCCTCTCTGGTTCAAGGCCTGGTGGAGTTGCTCTTTTAAAAGGTTTATCCCCTCAAGAGCATGGATGTGCTCAGCACATAGTCGTTTCTGAGCTATCTTGTGTTTAATGGTGATATTGTTGCTTGTTGGCAGAATTGCAGAAAATGTCAGGGGTCACAAATACATCGGGGTTCATCCTCTGGGAGGAATGATTCAGAACACATGTGATATTCAGCATTTGGCTTTGGAGATACTTGGTCATGGGCCAACATTTTGGTCAGAGATACATTTTGGCCCGGTAGTGGCATAGAGGAAACATGCAATCTGGACAGAGTATCATGATATTGTACTTTGTCGTGCATCGCTATCATTCAGCAGAGAAACAAAAAGAGGTGTTGCTTATTCGTAAACAAGAGCCTATTATTTTTATAGAAATGTGTTACTGTGCATTAATCAGCGAGAGGTTATTCAGCCTACTAATTGATATTGAACTAAATGGATATAATAAATCATTTTCTGATCTGATGGTCCTCGTGGTAGACCTGAAGCTGCATGGCACCGATCACATCGGACTGATTTCCATTCTGGTCTCTTCGATGTTTATTGATGAAAGAGCATCTTTCTCTTTCCTGGCTGCTTCTTGATAATGCACCGTGGACTGAAACTGTTCTCTGGATATTTATTCATTGCTTCAACAATACTGCATACAAAAGAGCTCATCTGGTGTGATTATCATAATTATCATAATAATTAAAGGAGGAAGAGAAAGCCTGAAATATTATTACAATGAATCAACCTCTAACTGTGCTTTGACCCGTGTGGTTTATTATTGTTTTATTATTTAGCGTCTAATCTATCGACTGAGATGAACTAACATGAAAAGTATTGTTTCTGACATGTTAATGACCACAGATCTGCTGTGGCCACAACACAGGGGGGAGAGGTTACTTCCCCAGTCTTTCTTTCATTTGTGTTGGACACACCCCAAAAGACAACAGGGGAAGTGGAAGCATGGTGGTGTTTTTATGGAGGAATAGTTATTTGGTGGGTACTTTTAGATTTTGTTGCTGTTTGCTCTGTCTTCATCCTCGGCCTGTCGTTATGGTAGATCCAATTAAACCTGCTGCAGACATGAGAAATGAGCAAAAATGAAATCAATACCATATTGAGTGTAAATTCTACCGTGCTCTATTTTGGTCTTCCTTTCAAACACGGCTGCATGCACACACACATGCACGCACGCACGCACACACAATAACACACACACACACACACACACACACACACACACAGCCACGGAGCAGTGAGACTGTTAGTTAACAGGAGGCTGGTATCGGGGCAGTGGGGTGGTGAATATTGATGCCAGCAGTATTGATTGAGGACCTGTAGGGTTTGTCTTCTTTTATCCAGCGAGCCGTCTGCCTGTCCAGCAGACTTTATGGAGCATCATGTCTATGCCTGGCTGCACATTATGAGAGGTGTGGAGGAGGCCCATTAAAAGAGCTGAAGAAACACACTTATACACAGAGCACAGTTCAATCATAGCAAGACACTGCGTAACAGCATATAATGAGCCACAACTGGCTCACTCGTCATCATATAGACTCTAGCTGAGCCAGATACTATATCAAACTCTTTGTAACCACTATACAACCACACAGTGACAGAGCAATCACCCAGAAACACTTAATATCTGCCATGCAAACATTGCTTGTACCTACCCAGCATACCCATCATTATCTCTCTCTGTATCTGCTCAACCAACAAAATGACCCCCTCGGTTGGATGGGTCCAACAAACACAAGATTTTCAACCAGGAGACCGCTGTTGGTGTCCCGTGTGAAACTAAAAGTAATGTTGTCACGTCAGTCTTTAGTCACGTGACTCGTCGGTATCGTCAGTCACGTGAGTCATGTGAGTCACTAGTCAATGAAGTTATCGTCAACCATGACCTTTTCCTAACCCTACCTTAGTGGGTGTGTTGCCTAAAGAAGTTCATTTTGGAAGGACAATATGCATGTAACGAGCATATATTGACACGCCGTCCCTGGTTCGTCCAAAAGTAACGCAAGAGGGTACCCTGTGTACCGGTCTCCGATGACAGGGGGCGCTGACCAAGCGGCGGCATTTGACGAGTTGGGAGTGAGAATGTGTTGACAAAGCATCAAATTGATTTAATATTGGCATGTAAATATTTATGAAATATATTTCTACATCCTCATACTGTACTTTTCATCTCTTTCTCTCTTTTTTTTAGGATCTAAGCTTCCCTTTGTTGTGGTGGTTTGAACGAAATCCAGCTGGGAATGGTCAGCTGTCACTCAGTGGGGGTCGGGGGTCATAATATAGCGACCACTTTTCAATAATGTGTGATAATGAAATGACTAGTGAGTGAAATCAAACAG
Source organism: Helicolenus hilgendorfi (assembly GCA_916700815.1). NCBI lineage: Eukaryota > Metazoa > Chordata > Actinopteri > Perciformes > Sebastidae > Helicolenus > Helicolenus hilgendorfi. The sequence continues at coordinate 9,823 of CAKALG010035526.1, read as the reverse complement.
AATGAGCATTTGTATCTTTTGGCCACAATGATGTGAATGGATTTGAAGAAACTGATGCACAGACAGTAATTCATGTCCAATATCACTGTTCTTGTCTGGTGATAGGTTTGATAATTCAGTCAATCCTCCACCCAAGACCCAATGTGATTCCCTTCATCCACTGAAAATATACATGTCTGTAGCCCACATATCTCAAAAGCTAATGGCTGGATTAGCATTAAATGTGCTGAACACATCAATGCTGCCAACAGGAGGGCACATCCTGATCTTACCTCTAGCATCACAATAAGGCCAGTACTGATTTAAAAACTGGTACAACTTACTAACAACTTAAAGGAGATTATTAGACCCTGCAGGGAGGTCGACGCTACACTGAGTGCTTCGTGCTGCCTGAAGATACAGTTTACACTGATTGTATTATAGTGTCCAATAGTTCCTCCATACTCCAAATTTCCTCCCAGTTGTTGATGTTTTTAACTCAACTGTGAACTGTGTTGGCTGTGGGGATTTGGAGGGTCATATTATGCACTGCAACTCCACCCTTAGTTGCTGTAACCTATATCATGCATTTCCCGTTACATCTTCAATTTCAACATGGGCTTTGATCCTGTCAGTGGAGTATTGAGATGGGAATCATTTAGCTTTAGAGACACAAAAGATAGTGTTCCTGCTAAATGTTGGACGCGCCACAGTAGTTTCTGGCCATGCTACTGTAGTTTTCAGGCTTTTAGAACTGCTCCATTGTGAAGTGCTCTTTGTAGCCCTGTGGGTTGGAAGCCTCTGGATGTTTGAAGCCTTATATAACACCGCCATTCAGCATTGAGTGGTACTTATTCAGATTAGTGCAGCGCTCAGCTGAATCACCTGTTTTCACAACACCAATACCCACTGAGTGGAGAGCACCTGGGCTCTGCCAAACAGCCTTTGCATTATCTACTGATTTGCGATGTAGATTATCTGTGATCTTAATGGCCACGAACCACCTTTTTAGCATTTGTGTTTATGTGTGTGATAGGAATGAAGTGTTTGTGTGTGCCAATTAAGGATGTAAAGATAATGTACATTCATCCAAGCATTCACTTGAAAAAACGCTACTGGCAACTCAAGTTCATGAGAAACATTTAAATATTTTCACCTCTGTAATGTAACATTTTAAACATAATGCAAACTTAATGCATTTCTTGTTTTAGTTGTTATCTGTACAGTCACTTTTGAGGTTTGTGGTTATCGAGTCATATACCCATTTTAATATGGTTGCTGTGGCAAAGCTCTGTCATCTGGGAACCAATCAAAAATGCCAATAAAATCATGCAAATGTGCAAACCAGGTGGAGTGCTTTGTAGTTATGGAGCAGCGTGTAGCATTGCCCTAATTTCACTCTTTCAATCATTGAAATGAAACTAGATTCAGTATAAAATCCTGTCTGAACGGATTCTAAACTGTTGTGTCTTAACCTCTGATGAGCCTTTAAACTGGACTTCCTGGTTTGTATTTCATCGTCTGCCGAGTTCCTGTAGCAACATGCCTACACCAGCATAGCTCCTCCATGTTTTGTGGTTATGTGGTGATGCCCCCTTGAGTGGCAACCACACTTCAGATACAGTACCACACTAAATGTTAGCTTTAATAAAATATTCCAGGCTGCATTTAATCCATTCAAAAAGCACCGTCAACTCTCTCAAAATACAAATTCAGTAACAAGAAGTTAGGAAACCTAACCAAGTAGTTGCATATGGTTGAATGGAAATAAATAAACAGTCAATGTAAACAATAAACGGTCAAAACATTGAGAGCGCCTGAGTATATCTTTATAAAATGGTATCATAAATGTTGTATGTTTGTGTATTTACATCAAATTTATAGTTACAGTTGTTGTCAAAGTGTAGTAGAATACTTTCAGTTGCATCATTATCTATGGGATCTTTGTTATGATGGTGATATTGCCTTTGAAATTAAGATTTTATACCAGGCGAGGATGAAAATCTTATTTTTTCTTATTTTTATTGCTTCTCCATTGTAATCTCCATGGTAACATAGTTTAGTTTACTTAAAATGGATTCATATCCCTCAGCTTCTTACCATTCAAAAGAGACCAGTTACATGCATATAAGCCTTCTGTTTGAGGCGTTTCCGAGAGATATGGCTCAACAGGCTAAACTTGACCAAGTAGAAAATGGAAGTTTATTTTGAAAAGACAGCGTATGCATGCACACAGTGGAAAGTGACACATTCCAAACTGACGCGAGGGGTACGTAGAGCGTCATAGGTTGAAGCCAGGGCCACTGACCAAGCTGCCGTATTGGACAAGTTGGGAGTGAGAAGGTGTTAGTGTGTCAGGGGAATATCATTAGGATGATGAGTAGTTATTAGGGTTACAGATCTCTCAGTGATCCCAGCCCATTGTATGGAGACGAGGTTTAGAGTAAGGAGTTAATTGGAGAGCATGTTCAGACCCTCATTTAGACCTCGGACCTCATTAACCTGCAGCCTGTGCAATGCGGTAGGTGGACAGGAGGGATGGGTGAGTGGTGAAAGGACAGGCACTGACTGTCAGTGCAAGATGTAACAGACACTACTGCCGCATTCTTCTGCTGTCAGAATTACCGTACATACCATTCATTACAACCTTGTAGGACATGTGGTATTGTTTGCTCCGACATCTCCTGCTTGGTGTTGCTCGTTCTGGAAACATTACCAGCTTCCATTGAATTCATCCATTGATGATGTACATGTTGATAATAATGATATTTTGGAGGCAACATAATTCAGATTTCATGTTTTATCAGCATGATGACAAGATGTCTATGATGAATGCATCCATCCAAAGCTCCTCCTTCAGAAATAAGGTAAAGCATTGCCTCAATTTTACTGCTGGACTGTTGGTGTAGTCCGTGTTTCTTCACTTCAAACAGCCAATGTACAAACTGAATAGACTTGATGATTGTTATTGTGTATAGAAATGTATTATTTAGTCAGTGGAGGTGAATGGATATGTGTCAGTAGTGCTCTAAGCATTGTGCAATTGCAAAAACGCAGCATTGGACAATTTACTAAATAATTAATTTTGCTGATTCATGTTGTCTGGTAGCGTAACATGGATCCCTTCTGATTTGTGCACTGCTCCACCACCTGCTGTGTTCAGAGTACATGAAACCTTTACAGGAGGAGTGCTTTGTTATTTTGGGTCTTGAGGTCTGGCATTATATTTATATACAGTTTATAAGAACCACTATACCAACCCAGTTGTCAGAAATTATTTTGTTGTTGTACGTTTCTGCAAACTACAGGATACGTTGAATGTCGACATTTCTGAACCAAAAAAAAAGTTTCATGAATACATTTCATATCAGCTTCGTATCAAGCTTGCAGAAACGGACAATGATAGGTCGTTAATATTGTGAAATGATTGGTTGGTTTGATTTAAGCAACAAAATTACTTGGTTATGCTATGTTAAACAACGCTATGTTAGACACCCTTAGGTTAAACAATGTTACGTTAAACAACGTTGCGTTAAACAATGTTACGTAAAACAACGTTACGTAAAACAACTTTACGTAAAACAACGTTATGTAAAACAACCTTATGTGAAACAACCTCACGTTAAACCACCTTACGTAAAACAACCTTTCGTAAAACAACCTTACCTAAAACAAGGTTACGTTAAACAAGGTTACGTTAAACAAGGTTACGTTAAACAACGTTACGTTAAACAACGTTTCGTTAAACAAAGTTACGTTAAACAAGGTTACGATAAACAATGTTATGTTAAACAACGTTAGGTAAAACAACCTTACGTAATACAGCCTTACGTAAAACAAAGTTACGTTAAATAACCTTACGTTAAACAACCTTACGTAAAACAACGTTACGTAAAACAACTTTACGTTAAACAACGTTACGTTAAACAACATTACTTTAAACAACATTACGTTAAACAACATTACGTTAAACAACGCTACGTTAAACAACCTTACGTAAAACAACGCTACGTTAAACAACCTTACGTAAAACAATTTTACGTAAAACGGCGTCACGTAGAACGGCATCATGTAACACACCGTCACCTAAAACAACGTAGAACAACTTAAAACAACGTAAAACCACCTTACGTTAAACAACGTCACCTAAAACAACGTAAAACAACTTAAAACAACATAAAACCACCTTACGTTAAACAACGTTACTTAAAACAACGTTATGTAAAACAACGTTATGTAAAACAACGTTATGTAAAACAACGTTACGTAAATCAACCTTACGTAAATCAACCTTACGTAAAACAACGTAAAACTACCTTACGTAAATCAACCTTACGTAAAACAACCTTTCGTAAAACAACCTTACCTAAAACAACGTTACGTTAAACAACGTTACGTTAAACAACGTTACGTTAAACAAGGTTACGATAAACAATGTTATGTTAAACAATGTTAGGTAAAACAACCTTACGTAATACAGCCTTACGTAAAACAAAGTTACGTTAAACAACCTTATGTAAAACATTACGTAAAACAACGTTACGTAAAACAACCTTAAGTAAAAACAACCTACGTAAAACAACCTTACCTAAAACAACGTTACGTTAAACAATGTTACGTTAAACAACGTTACGTTAAACAACGTTACGATAAACAATGTTATGTTAAACAATGTTAGGTAAAACAACCTTACGTAATACAGCCTTACGTAAAACAAAGTTACGTTAAACAACCTTATGTAAAACATTACGTAAAACAACGTTACGTAAAACAACCTTAAGTAAAAACAACCTACGTAAAACAACCTTACCTAAAACAACGTTACGTTAAACAATGTTACGTTAAACAACGTTACGTTAAACAACGTTACGATAAACAATGTTATGTTAAACAATGTTAGGTAAAACAACCTTACGTAATACAGCCTTACGTAAAACAAAGTTACGTTAAACAACCTTATGTAAAACATTACGTAAAACAACGTTACGTAAAACAACCTTAAGTAAAAACAACCTACGTAAAACAACCTTACCTAAAACAACGTTACGTTAAACAATGTTACGTTAAACAACGTTACGTTAAACAACGTTACGATAAACAATGTTATGTTAAACAATGTTAGGTAAAACAACCTTACGTAATACAGCCTTACGTAAAACAAAGTTACGTTAAACAACCTTATGTAAAACATTACGTAAAACAACGTTACGTAAAACAACCTTAAGTAAAAACAACCTACGTAAAACAACCTTACCTAAAACAACGTTACGTTAAACAATGTTACGTTAAACAACGTTACGTTAAACAACGTTACGATAAACAATGTTATGTTAAACAATGTTAGGTAAAACAACCTTACGTAATACAGCCTTACGTAAAACAAAGTTACGTTAAACAACCTTATGTAAAACATTACGTAAAACAACGTTACGTAAAACAACCTTAAGTAAAAACAACCTACGTAAAACAACCTTACCTAAAAACCTTACATAAAACAACCTTGCGTTAAATAACCTTGTGTAAAACAACCTACGTAAAACAACCTTACATTAAAAACATTACGTTAAACAACCTTACGTTAAACAACCTTATGTAAAGAACCTTACGTAAAACGGCGTCACGTAAAACGGCGTCACGTAAAACGGCGTCACGTAACACGGCGTCACCTAAAACAACGTAGAACAACTTAAAACAACGTAAACAACGTTACGTTAAACAACGTTACGTTAAACAACGTTACGTAAAACAACTTTACGTTAAGCAACGTTACGTTAAACAACGTTACGTTGAACAACGTTACGTTGAACAACGTTACGTTGAACAACGCTACGTTAAACAACCTTACGTAAAACAACTTTACGTAAAACAACCTTACGTAAAACAACCTTAAGTAAAACGGCGTCACGTAGAACGGCGTCATGTAACACGGCGTTACCTAAAACAACGTCACCTAAAACAACGTCACCTAAAACAACATCACCTGAAACAACGTAGAACAACTTAAAACAACGTAAAACCACCTTACGTTAAACAACATCACCTAAAACAACGTAAAACAACATAAAACCATGTTACGTTAAACAACGTTACTTAAAACAACGTTATGTAAAACAACGTTGCGTAAAACAAATGTTACGTAAAACAACGTTGTGTAAAACAAACGTTACGTAAAACAAACGTTACGTAAAACAACGTTACGTAAAACAACGTTGCGTAAAACAACGTTGCGTAAAACAAACGTTACGTAAAACAACGTTGCGTAAAACAAACGTTATGTAAAACAAACGTTACGTAAAACAACGTTATGTAAAACAACGTTATGTAAAACAACCTTATGTAAAAGAAAATGACAAAATCACAAAATATTTTGTAACAAGTGTATAGTCAATGTTTACTTTTGGTTTTACACGGGACACGATCAGCTGCCTCCTGGGTGAAAGTGTAGATTTAAATGTTTTAATATTGTTCATTGAATTATGAAGCCTTTTGTAAAAAAAGTAATTGCATGTTCATAAATGAATGAATCTGAAAACTTTTCACGGACCCCCTGGCAGAGTGCCACGGACTGCTTAGGGTCCCTGGTCACTTTGGGAATCACTGTCTTACAGTATATTATTGTAGTCATTGCATGTTAAATATGTTGGTAGGATGAGGGTAAATAGAGAGCTGCTATGTAAATCAGATTATATTTGCATCAAAGGGTATTGCTTTGGTAAGAGAATAGTATAATTACACATTGTCAACTGTCAGTCGAAATATGGATTAAAAGATTGATTTAAAAAAAACAAGATTTTAGTGAGTTAGTCTAACTGATTTTAGTGAGCTGAGGGTGTAGGCGGGTAAACAGAGATATTTTTTACCCTTGGTGTAAACTGATGATAGTTAATATTTTATGCTGCACTAGGCAAGAATAGTAAAAAAAAAAAGAAATCTGTGTAGAAATCTGGATGTAGGAGTGCAATAGCAAAAAAACACCCCATCTACTGTAATATAGTTGCCTAAGATTTACTGCATTCCTCCAATATTTCTACCGTTGGTTTGGTCACTCACAGGAAATTGTCTCCAGACAGGAATTGATTCTTTTAATGACTAAAAATGTTGGAAAAATGGACAAATATTTAGTGTCTTTGTTGTTCTCTCTGGGCTGCTGCATTTGTGTAATCGTTTCTCTTCTGCCAAAGATACAATAGATTTCTAGAAAGTGCATCCACAACACCACGGTGTTTTGTTTTTTACACATTTCATAACTAAACCATGTCCAACTGTCTTCTGTTGTGTTCGTGTGTGTTTGTGTGTGTGTGTGCAACTCATATCTGATTTACTGAGCAGAGAGGAGACGAGCATGCACAAGCATGAAACCTCAGCGTTCCACAAACCCCCGCTGGTGAAAATCACTTAGACGAGCATGTTTTCTTGGATATTAAGTATTGAAGACAATTATATTCTTCACTCAAGCTTCATCACTCTCCTCCTCCTCCTCCCTCCCTCCCTTGTCACCACATGCTCTTTGTTTTCTTCCCCTTGCTCTCTTGTATTCTGTCAAAAAGGAAAAGCACATGCCTGTTCCTCTGCTGAAGGGACTGTTTAACTCAACCAGAACAAAGAGCAGCAGTCTCGTCTGCATTCTGTCACACAACTCTTATGTCGATTATTTTTACCTCCTCTATTTATAATCTTTCCTCTGTCCTACATCTTAGACAACTCTCCTGGGAGAGAAAAAAAAGCCTGTTGCTCTCTTTCTGTCTGCACCTTGTGAGTAGGTCAAAGAACACAGCACCAAAAGGACTAACACAATGTTTCTCCTTATTTCATATTAAATGGTTTCATTAGTTTGTTTCGTGCGCCAATTGATTAGTGACTAGAGGTGTCAGGATTTCGATTCTAAAACAGAAATCGATCAAACTGAGGTTTCGATTTCAATCTTCGAAGTCAGAAACAGGATTGGTAATTCTCTCAGTATTTTTTTTCTTTCCACTCTGCCTACGTTACAACACAGTGTAGCTTAGGCTGCATTGACACCAGATCAGGTGATCCACCACAGGGTTGTGCTGAGGTCTGGGCGAGTCACTTTAATGGCCCATTAACTGCACTGATTAGCATCTTTTGTTTCCTCATGGCTGGGTTGTGCATCTCTGGATCACCGGCAGTGGTGGCCAATCACGTTACCGGTGTGCCGCAGCCGAAACACACTACTATTACAGATTGTAGGCTCTCAGGACATTTTGGAGACTGCAAGAAAACAGTGCTCATTGGACTCTTTGACGAGGTCGCGCTATCTTCACTTTCACCACTTTGTCAACACCTTCTCATCCCAACTCGTCACATACTGACACTTTGGACCCCTAAGAGTCCTCTGCTTCACTTTTAGGTCTCAGTAAACTCATTCTTAATGTCGTGAATTAAACAAAAACACTTGCTCAGGTTTAGGCAACAAAACCACTTAGTTAGGTTTAGCAAAAAAGAACGACATGGTTGGCCTAAAATCATTATGTTTTTCAGTGAAAATGTGACTAGACGTCGTGAACAAGGGACATGAATGATCAGCCGATTGTGACATGAAAGTGAAACTTAACACACGGGACACGAACAGCGGTCTCCTGGATACTGTTGCCGCAGATTGGTTTACATTGTAGTTAATGGAGAGCCCAGAGCATCTCATACCGCTGCTAAAAGGTGCCTTGTGCGGTGGTATGAGAACGGGCTGACTTTGTGCAGCAAAGCATGTGGAAGCCAGCAGGGACTTCATGGTGCATTCAGGTATACCTTGTAAACTCTGAAATGCTTAAGCTGTTGTTAAAAACAAAGGCCTTAAGCCCTTTTTACTGGTAGATGTTGTGTCTTCAGTCATTGTTCTAATGGTTCAAAATGGATGTGATGAAACAACACATTCTCTCCAACTCGTCACATACTGACGCTTGGTCAGGACCCCTTGGCGTCACATTCTAACGCGCTGGGTAGCTTAGAGCGTCCAACAATGACGTTCCATTACGGGCACAGTAAACACGTGGTTAACGTTCTGAATTCAAACAAAAACACTTGTTTCCCCCTGACCCCTGACCCCTGACCCCTGACCCCTGACGCACAGTGAGAAGCCTCGTCCATCCTGCAGGGAGAGAAGGCACAACGAGCATTAAGTCCACGGTCCCAGGACGCAAAGAGGTCCGGGCAAAGGGTGCTGAGAAGCTCAAGGAAAGGCGGAAATTGTGCAGCCCTAGTAGGTGCATCTCCTGAATAATGCGCCCTATAAATAGCAAGAAAACGCAGCACCATTGACTTTAGATGAGGTTGTTGTTGGTCAATGGCGCAATCGCTTTCCAATATGGCCAATATGTGCCTGACCACATCTCATTTTTAAAAAACAACACACCCATGGCCGCACAGATGGCCGCAAGGACATGTTCTGTTTACACAATGTGGGCGTTGGGTGTGAAAATGACAACTGCTTCGGTGATACTAGCAATGAAACATGGGCTGTGCATCGCTTTGTGCCGGGTGTGAGATAGGGCCCAATGGCCTTTTTAAGCATTTCAACAGCAGCTGCTGCTGCCGTCTTACGTCAGTGTTCAGTCTTAATTGAACTGAGGATTGAGTTTGTCCGTCCCCATGTGGTCAACATTTTGGGGGGCATGAAAAACAAACATTTAGATTTGCACAAAAGAGCCTCAGCCATAGTTCGAAGCTGGTTAACTAGATCACATACAGCATGATGTGTGTGTGTGTGTTTGATTTTGGATGTTAAAGCCACTGAGCCGTGTTGGAAGCTCTGCCGTGCAGTGTGAGTGGATTGTGGATGGGGTGCCTGGCTGCTGGCTGCTTTCTTTGTGTGGCCTCCATTCAGCTGGTG
>CAKALG010035510.1:0-13633 GCA_916700815.1 Helicolenus hilgendorfi | reverse complement strand
CGTACAGACAGACAACCATTCACGCTCACAGTCACACCTACGTGCAATTTAGTGTCAACAGTGGGTTAACCTACATATCTTTGGACTGTGGGAGGAAGCCAGAGAGAACCCACGCTAACACGGCGAGAACATGCAAACTCCGCACAGAAGGGCGCCAAGCCGGATTCGAAGCTGCAACCCTCTTGCTGTGAGGCGACAATGCTAACCACTGCACCATCACCATACTTTAGCCCACTTAAAGGAACATTCTGTTATATTACAACTTGAGAATTATTTTTGTATTTCTGTTCTATTACTCTAATATGTTATGATAGCATTGTACTCACCAAATTAATTGCTGTGATTTGGCAACATGGTGACTAAGTTCACCGTGCAAGAAACACAAGCAGTCAGGCAATCAGACAGACGGGGAAGTTTATATCATCTGTCATCTGGAGGTAAAACTGAAAGTGAGCACGCCCACATGTGCAGTAGGTAGGGCTGGGCGACATGGAAAAAATCCAATATCACAATATTTTTGACCAAATACCTCTATTTTGATATTGCGACAATATTATAGCGTAGGCTATTGGTGCTTTCACACAATATTTACACAATGAGATTTTTGAGAAATAATAGGGCTGTCAATTGATCAAAATAGTTAATCGTCATTAATGGCAAATTAATCACACATTTTTTATCTGTTCAAAATGTACCTTAAAGGGAGATATGTCACTCTTATCAACATGGGAGTGGGCAAATATGCTGCTTTATGCAAATGTATGTATATATTTATTATTTGAACAATTACCAACACAAAACAATGACAGATATTGTCCATAAACCCTCACAGGTACTGCATTTAGCATACAAAATATGCTCAAATCATAACATGGCAAACTGCAGCCCAACAGGCAACAACAGCTGTCAGTGTGTCAGTGTGTCAGTGTGCTTGACTATGACTTGCCCCAAACTGCATGTGATTATCATAAAGTGGGCATGTCTGTAAAGGGGAGACTTGTGGGTACCCATAGAACCCATTTTCATTCAGGTCAGAGGTCAAGGGACCCCTTTGAAAACAACCTTAGTTTTCCCTCTCCAAAATTTAGCGAAACTTTGAAGCGTTATTCAGCCTCCTTACCGGCAACATAGTATGATCAAGGTTCCAATGGATTCCTTAAATTTAGACAATATCACAATATCGATATAATATCAATATATTGCCCAGCCCTAGCATGTTTTGGAAAATAATTTTCCAGTTTGGGAAATTGCCCCATCTTACTTTCTTTTTATCAAACCTTCCCACATCTCTGCAATGAGTAATGTTCTATTAACTGATAGATATGATGGCCAAAACCAAGAACCAATTTCTACTAAATGAGAATTTTCCTTCTAAAAGGCTGAATCTCTGTTCTGATGCTTCCCCACAGCTGAATATTTCGTAAGTCCCGCACATGGGACGTCCTCCGACTGAGCTCCTGACAACAGACAGGCTTATTCTAATGGACATAAATCTCTTAGCCCCTGCTTAGTGCGAGGTTATTTACCCATATCAGGTATGTTGCCAGCTGTCACAGAGAACATTTATAGCAGCAAGTAAACAGTTGCTCCTAAATTTATTTGCAGCTAATTACAAAATGGTATTGGGTAAGAAAGAAGGAGGAAGAGAGGGAGGACAGGAAGAAAAGGGGAGGGACGAAGGTTGAAGGGGGGGGCGGGGGGACAGAGGTCCATTCATCCTCAGTGCTATAGAGCAGACAGAGAGCTGGCACTGAGGGACACAGCCCATAAATCAGAAACCATCACACCCTGCTGACACACACACACACACACACACACACACACACACACACACACACACATACACACACACACACACTGATACACAGACAAGCACTTACACACAGTCCCCAAACACAACATACAGCATGGATACGTGCACATTTTTACACACACACACACACACACACACACACACACACACACACACACACACAGGGATGTCTACATACACAGCATGACATTCACTCAGACGCATTATTCTACCTGGACAGCTGCAGCGACACACAGATTTTCACTTCTCGTTAGCCCGTCCTGTCGCCATGTCAGCATATTTTCATATATGGTTCTATAGTCCCATGTCTCCTTACCATACGTGTATGAATATAAATAAGATACTCTGTCCCAGCACAGAGAAACTGCTCCGTCTCCTTATCATCTTATAAAAACTGCCCTGCCTCCCCCTCTTCATCCTCCATCCCTCACACTCCCTGTATCTCCTCTCTTTCTTTTACATCCTTTGTTTTGGTCCGCGGGTCTAATAGAGGATGCACTCTAGCAGGCTAATGATCGCCTTGGCCGGGGGTTATTGATCACGCCCATGATTGATCTGAGGACCCCTCTGATTATTGGGTCATTAATCAGGCCTGGATTACCCTATCAATGGAGCTGCCACTGACTGGCCCAGTCTGGAGATGGATGACTGGTGGGGGGTGAGGAGGTGGAGAGGGGAGGAGAGGAGAGGAGAGAGAGGAGAGGAGAAGAGAGGAGAGGAGAGGAGAGGAAAAGTGGCCAAAACACTTAAAGGGGACACACTTTTTTCAGTGCTTGTGCACATATATTTGGGTATCTGGAGCGTCTACCAACCCACAAACTGTGAAATAAGACAACCCAGTCAGTTTTTTGTGGGCTGTCTAGATCAGAAAACATGTGATTCAACAAGCCATTCAGATTTGGCTCCCCTTCCTATGTCACGTGCAGGCTCATTAGAATATACCGCCCACAGCTTGAGAACTTCCTTTGTAAAGGTGCACCATGTTTTTCTTGCAAGCCAATCAGAGCAGACTGGGCTATTTTAACAAGGGTGGACAGACAGACAGTATGAGAAAAATTGTGTTTTGAACATTAAAGCGTGTTATCATATTCTTGTAGAAACCCAAAATACAAGTAGGAATCCGGAAAGGAGCTGATATGTCCCCTTTAAAGGGTCAGTTCACATAAATCACAGAACATTATACACGAATCCGGGGAAATACGGTAAGTAACTAAGTTGCCATTACTGCGGTGGCATCTCCCTACGATACACACACATTTGAATGCCAGTTGTCCTAAGAAATTTACAGTTATCTACTTTCACCACACTTTCTATGTAATGTTGCTTTTAACAACGATGTCTAGGAGTTCTGTAAGAACCTGAGCAGTTCTCAGCTGTCTAGCGTTAGCCTAACTTGGTGAAACAAGTTAAGCTCAGTTAACACTGCTTAGCTAGCGTAGCTAACGTTAGTGGGCTGACACACTGTCGAGGGGCAGCGCATGGTCCCGCAAAATAAATGAACTTAATCGACTAACTGTGGCGTTATTGCGAAATATAACGTTAGTTGCTCTAACTAGGGGACAACTAATGACCATAAAGTAAACATCATCCCTCTTGCATTACTTTCGGACGGACCAGGGACGGCGTGTCAATCTACGCTCGTTACATGCATAGCGTCCTTTTAAAATAAACTTCAGTTTTCACAGGAAGGTTTAGGCAACACAACCACTAAGTTAGGGTTAGGAAACAGTCGTGGTTGAAGTCAACTTCACTGACGAACGACTCATGGGACTGACGATACCGAGAGTCACGTGACTAAAGACTGACGTGAGAAGTCAATATTACTTTTAGTCTCACACAGGACACGAACACCTGGTTGAAAGTCTTGTGTTTGTTTGATCCATCCAACACCCCTACCGCCCCCGCCCTGAACGGACTATTTATTACATAATAAATGTATATCACCAAGACGTGAAAGTCATCAGCGCCCAGGAGCAGAGATACGCTTCCGCAACTACCGGACGCCAGTAAAATGTCCTAGTAAAGTGCCATTCAAAAGTAAAACAGAATTATTTCTATTCTGTTGTCATATTCTACTGAAATGGTCTGTGTTGAAAAATAACATATTATAAATATAATACGCCTTTTCAGTCCAAAATGGCGGCAGCTGCTGCACTGTAGTTGATCCTCTTGGCTTCTATACTCTTTGTTAATACTACGTCACTTGCTCCGACCGTCTATTAACGCCACATGTGGGTTTAAATTGGAGTTAGTTGAAAGCCCGGTTCGTCACTTTCTGTTGCTTAAGGGTGCCTCTGTGCATTGGTTTCCGACACAGAAGGGCACTGACCAAATGGTGGTATTTGATGAGTTGGGAGTGAGAACGGGTTTTCGTTTTACTTTCCTGTCAAGAGCAATTTGAAATACTTTTCTTCCTGGTTTCTTTTACTGTAAAGTCCTACTGTCGTCTGTCATTTAAATATGTTGGAAATAACTTGGTTCGGTTGATTCGCTGTGTGACAGAGAGTCTTCAAAGTGGTCACATACTGTACAAGCACTCATATATTGAGGCCCTTCAACTTGATGTGCTCGCTCACCCCAGGAGAGTTTCTCTCTAACAGAGTGTACCATGGGAAAGTGTGTGTCTGGGTTTAGCTGTGGTAAACCAGCTGAATGGGAGAGTGTGTGATTATGCACAGTCCACATATCTGTGGTGGCCTATAGATCATCATCTGTGTGACAGTGTGCTTCTCTCTGTATTATCACCGTCTCAATCTGTCTGTCTCTGCAGATCACAGAAACCGAAAACTCAACTGAGCCGTTAGAGGATACAGCTGAGTGTCTGGCAGTGTTGGGAATGTTAACGGAATACTCCAAGGGATTTGGTCAACTGACATAAACCCTGAAATCACCCATGTGTCCCTCATAAATCATTTTCTCTGGTGCTTCATGACAACTGTTTAGCATGCACCGTGTGTGATAGAAGGCCACGAGCGTTCAAAAGTGACAAAATGAGAATGTGCGGTGGCTCTGAAGCTAATCATCAATGCGGTCGTGCGTGTTTTCTGGAAATTTGTAAAACTTAGCATCCACTACTTTTAAAATACAGCGACCGTGACATTCTTGTGTCTTGGCAACCACGTCTTTTTCAAAGATCAGTGGTTTTGTGGCTCCCAGTGGCTCTAAAGAGCTAGTTACACTCAAGAATCAGACAGCGGAGGCACATGCCGTTTTGTTTATACTATATTATATGTCAGCATACATGAGCATGTACATGCGCATGAACTTTGCGTGCAGTCCGCTGGCATAAATTGCAGGCTGTATACTGATAAAGACCTTCATGGACATGGGCAGACGACTAAATCATGTTGCATATGCAGACTTTTTTTTTAGCCATGCAACCATGAGGCCTCTAAAGATGGTTCATCAATTACTTGGTCAGCTCATACCACTTTGATCTGGTAGCATGGGGTTGGGTCACTTTAATGTAGAGGGAAAATACTTTGAATATCCCTGTAAATATCCAATTCTGTTCAGATTGGTTTAGTTTTTTACAGAAGTCCTTAAAGGTACAATGTGGCAGCATTTCACCTCTACTACTGCGTCCATACAATCTAAATATACAGTCATCCAAAAGAAGACAACTACTAACTAACAGCAGGGCAAGGATATGCAAAATTAAACCAAACTGCTGAAACTCTGAGAGCCGGCTTTGGGAAAACGGACCTTCAGTTAGCGGTTAGCTGTAGCAACCAATGCTAATTTTCTTAACGAAAACTATGACGAAATATGTTCGTCAATTACCTTTTTTCCAGGACTAAGACGAGATGACAAATGTCATAAAACACGTACGGTGACAAGACTAAAATCTAGTTTAAAACCATGAAAAAAATTACCCAAATCTCTCTTTATTTTTGGCACTTTCCACCTTCTCTTCCCCTCTCTCTATCACTCTCTCTCTGTCACTCTCTCTCTGTCACTCTCTCTCTGTCACTCTCTCTGTCTCAAACACACACACACAACGCACTGTGGCGGCGGGGCTAAGTCCGTCTCTGTCCTTCTTGTCTCACACCTCAGTCCTGACACTTGTTCTACAATAATGCGTAAAGTTGCCGATTTGCAGGTCGGGTTCGGGTGGTTGAGTAATGGATATTTTGACATGTTGGGTGGGTGGATCGGCTCTCAGAACGGACCGCTGGGTGCGACTGAACCGCGCATCATTAATGAGCGCAGTAAGGAAGACTCAAACTAACTCCAAAGCTGAATTCTTAATCATTCAACCTGTGTTTTTCATCAGAGAATGATAAAATAAAATTGTATGTGAAATAAGTTTGACTAAATGACAGAAATGTTCAATATAATCTGATGACTAAACAAGACTAAGACTGACAAAATTAAGGGAGAAAACATTTTGACTAAAATCGAATGACTTTGACTAAAACTGGACTAAAACGTTTTGAGTTGTCAACTAAAACTAGACTAAATCTATGAAGGATAAAAATGACTAAAATGTGACTAAAACTAATAAGCATTTTCGTTTTAATCTAAAATAGCTGCCAAAATTAACACTGGTAGCAACTTTCATTCAGCCAGCACAATCCCCAACGCCGGAAGGTCTGACCTGTGTAACAGCAGCAACTGAAAGTTTGCTGATCCTGTGGGGAGTCGGGGAACACCCCCGATGGTGGGGTTTGCGCTGGCTGAATGCTACAGCTAACTGCTAACTCTCCTCCTGGCAAAGTAGTCTCCTAGTGGCGCGGAAGACAAAACGAAAATAATACAAGTCGTTTTCTGATTTCTGCCACTTTGGGTTTAATCCAATAAACAAACAATCAAAACACAGATATAGAATGATATTGTGCTTTTAGCTGACGTGTGTCGCCTCACTGTTTTGAGTGATGCTCGTTCATGTCTATGTAGAGCGAGCATAAGCGCGAGCAACAGGACGCTGACTTTCGTTGACTTAACGGCCACAGGTGTCGCTGTTAACAAGCATTTCGGATTCTTACATAGAGTCCCTTTAAATAATCCAGATGGCATCCTTCACTTGAATCGAGCATGAATCTGTGACATTCAGGTAAAGAAAAAAAAAGTCCACTTTGAAAAACAGAGTGTGCAATAATAAAAAATACACACATAATAAAGAACGACAAAATGAAAGTAATTCTGTTGCTGATTCTGATTGTACAAACCGTGCCAGACTCTATCAATAGCTCTAGCTGTTACTAATTGGGCAGCCAGCAAATCTTTCCCTGGAGAGAGGAAGAAAAGTAGTTTCTCAGGAGTGAGTATTGATAAGGTTCTGTGTAATGGCCCCTTTTGTGTCTGATCCATGTACGTCTCTTTGTGGTTCCAGTCCCCCGCTGAGAGACAGACAGATATAGGGCCCATTATGGATGAGTGGCTGCCATGATCGATGACCTGGGGGACTAAACCCAGATCGGCCATCGATACACGTTTCGTCGCACGCAAACACGCGCGCATACACACACACTCAGTGCTCTATCATTTCATTTATCATTTATTACGAGAGCAGAGACACATCCCAGGTTGAGGAGGGAGATAATGATCCAAGAGCACGGCTGTTTGTGTCTGCTGGTCAGTTTATAGAATGTAATGACAGAGTGGAGACAGAGATTGTAAGAAGGAGGCTTCGTCTTCTTCTTGCCGTCCACTGTCTTTCTTTTAGCTGAGTGTGTTTACATGCGGTATAAATAGCTGTTTCCATGCGTTGTCATATCCGGTTCAAAAATAAAACTGCACAAGTGCACAGGATCTTCTGAGCATTATCATTTAGACAGACCATAAATATCTGCTGTAACAATGATGAGGTACTTATAACCTTAATGGTAGTGCTAACAATAGAAGCAGTAGTACTATAACAGAGAACACAGTTCAAGTAGGTTGCCCTCAAGCAGGAAAAGCACCAGCAATGCATTTTCCGGTTGAATTGTAGTGTAGACCTCTAAACTTTTCTCTTCCCAGTAATGATTCAATCATCAGACTGTTAACAATGAGGCCTTTGCACACCAAGTCTGTATTTTTAGTTTTTTAAATCCGTCATCCGATTCAAAAATGTTACGCACAAAAACCTTGCACTCTGAGTCTGATGTGTTGTATTATTCTATTTTTTTGCAAAAATTTGCAATATGAGACAAAACTAAATAAATGACGTGGGTGCGAGGGATATCGCTAGTCCCAAACGGGGCTAATATGAATGATTGACATTAGCAAGAAGATACCGTTTAGCTGCCTCGAGCACAATCACTATTGTCTAATTTTTCGTGCATCCTTCGTTTAGCGACCATCCCCGATTCCGAACTGTTCTGCAATCCCCTGCCATAATCTCCAATCATCATAATCTTTACTTTCCGCATCTCTGCATTCTTTTATCTCTTTATTGTAAAGTGCTTTGTGCTGGGAGACGAGGTGTCTGAATGTTTATCACATGCCATTTTGGATGATGACGTTTGCACGGACGGTGGCTCTGAGTGGTCAAACAACCCTCTTTGGCCACAGTCTCCCGTCACAGGTTAGATGTTCTAAAGCCTGAAAACAGAGCCATGAGGAGGTGCAGAAGTCTAGTTATCTCTCAGAACACTTGAATTACAATATGCTAACCCTAACCCGATACGGAACGGATATGACGTCACGTTACTCAGACTACAACAATAAAAGCGGTAACATCCTATCGATATAAAATTATGAATACATTTTTTCCCACCTTTAGTAAAATACCCAAGTAAACTTTTATTAGTTATCAAATGTACAATAGCCCCATATGGAGAAAGTGAGCTATTAGAGCTATGGAGCTATGGTACAGCAAAATGCACACTTAACGGTGGAATCACGTCCACATGGTTTCATAATTGACCGAAAAACGTTGAGCTTGAATCACACTACTCATACACAGTCCTGACCACTGAGAAGCCCCGGGGGACAGCTTGGGTTGTTTGGTAGCTGGACGAGGAAGGCGTACGTGTTGTTCATGATTCTGTCCTGGGATCCTGATCCCAGGCTGCCATTATGATGTCAGTCAGCCCTCTGAGAGTGCCGTCTCAGAGTTCAGCTTTCCTTGTAATTGTACACAAAGCTGAGCACTGAGCTTTGCAAGTTCTTCCGTTCCCATTTCGCCCTCTAACTTTTGATGAAGTTGTTTGTGTATACAACTTGAAATATGGTGCCAAAAACGGCCCGCGCACTTCTTGCTTGCACTGCCTTTCTAAAACTTGCTCACTTCTCCTCCACCTCCTAAGTGTGTGTATGTGTGTATGTGTGTGTGTGTGTGCGCGTGTGCGTGCACACGTGTGACGAGACACTCCCTGTACTGCTCACAGAGATTAAATTTCAAAAGGATCAAAAATACACCAGACAGTCCTGCTAGGATAATCAATCACCACACCCCAAGATGTGTGCATGTTTGTGCGTGTGTGTGAAGGAGAGAGAGAACAGAGAAACAGAAAGAGACGGAGCTAAAGATAGGGAGAGGGAGAGAGAGAGAGAGAGAGAAGTGTAGCCAAGGAGAGGGGAGAGCTGTGGGGGGAACTAAAATACATACATATAGTTGGGAGTGTGGCCTGCGTCTATGTGTCTGCGCTGGGGAATTGGAGTCATAAATCAAACGGCCTGTCAGAACTGGTGGTGGGGTTGTTGGAGAACATGAAGGGGGGAGAGTGGTATGGGGGAACGGGGGAGATGGAGGGAGAGAGGAAGAGGGGGAGAACCTCAGTCATTCACACACTGCATCACACACTGAGCCTGAATGCAATTTCCCCTGAATGTCAGACAGAGATGCGAGGTGGGGCAGATAAGAAAACTGTGCGTGTGTTGGCGTGCGTATTGGTGTGTGTCCCTGTCCCCGTCCCTGTCCTCGACCCCAGGACGCGAGACACGGGCCCAAATCTCATTATGCCGACATGATAGAATTTGCTCTCTGTGTAACCTCATTATCCTCACTGTTAGATAAGGCGCTGTAATTGCTCGCAGCAACAACAGCCGTATAGAAAGGCCTGTTTCGCCGTGTGTGTGTCTACACCGTGTGTTAGGATGTGTTTTGAGGCCGAAGTTGGATCGCTTTATACCAGGAAGCCATCACCCCGAGCAATGATATTCCTATTTAGATACTCGCATCAAGGAAATGACACACGTTGTTGAACGGCAAGTCGTGTGAACAGACGATTCGTTTATTCATCGATGCCAGTACAGGTACTTTGTGTCATATACACATATACAAGATGTTTCTGAAAACAGTTTGAGGTGAGAAAAAGACATAAGCGTAACAGAATATTGATTTATTTGATCAGCGCTGCCTAGTTTGACTGATTGATTGGCGTTCGCGAGTGATTGACAGCTGCTCCCATTGAATGAACAGCCAATAGGAACGCTCTCTCCCGTCACAGGCTAAAGCCTGAAAACAGAGCCATGAGGAGGTACAGAAGTCTCTCTCAGAACACTTGAATTACAATATGCTGAGAAGTTATTATGGAATTATGGAAAAACATGCTGCCTACTGAAGCTTTAATAGGTGCTGGTAGATGGATTTTGATAACTTCAGACGAAGCCAGGCTAGTTGTTTCCAGAACCTTTATGTTGAGCTAAGCTAACCATCTACTGGATGTAGCTTTGCATTTAACAGACAGATGTGACAGTGGTATTGATCTTCTCATCTAACTCTAGAGAAAATAAGAGAAATAGGCATTAACGTAACATAATATTGATTCATATTTGATCAGCGCTATCTAATTTGACCGTTTGATCGGAGTTCGCTAGTGATTGACAGCTGGTTCTCATAGACGGCAGCTGGACAGCGGAACCTAAGATCAGATCTTACTGCTTGTTTTCCTTTCCGTCTGTGAAATCTTGCCGTTCGGAGCACCGGAGGACACAGAGGCACATGATTTTTTTCAGGTTACCTGTTTCATGTTCTACTGTCACGATATAGCGACCGTAAAAATACCCTTTTTGAATCATATGTGCTCCAATCTCGCCTACTTCAGCCTTAACATAACCAAAGAAATTCAAATCAGCATCTTTTATCTTGACAATAAATCAAACTAAGGAAATATTTTCTCTCACTGTGGTTTTATCCCTAAAAGAAGGCTCTGTCAAACCAATAAAACATGTGCTTCATGTACAAAACACATCTTAAATGTGTGATCTAGAAGAAAATAACATTATCAAGCACTCTAGCAAAGGTCACCACCGAAGTCAAACTGCGTTTATGAGGAGAAAAGAAAACCTTCTCATCCATTTGGTGCTAATTTTGTTATGAAAAAAAACACTTGAAAGGATTTTGCCCTTGACAGACGATCAATTATGGCGAAAAGAATCTGTGATTTTATTTATCGGCTGTGATCTTAGAAAAATGTGTCTTGGATGTGTCAGCGTCTTCCTGGAGCTCTGGAGTTATTCTGGCTGTTTTCACATTCAACCGAGGAGCTCTTCATTTCCTCGCCAGTGTTTTTTGTTTTTATTGGAGCAATTGCATTAACTCTATTTTAAACTGCAGTTACATTTTCCACAACATCATCACACAGTGAAACGGTGGGCAATATTAACGTATAGTAGCAGTTTCATTGAAAATACGCAGGAATTAATCACATAAATACAAACGCAACACAAAATACAGAGGTTGCTGAAATGTAAAGGCCTTTAAAGTGATAAGCAGCTGTAAGATGCCCGCAGGCGTGAGGCTGATAAACTGTTTTGCATCGGAATTAGTGGGAGCACTCAATATGAATGACGAAGAACACATTTTTTTGTGTGTTTTGAATGGTAAAGTGCTCGGAAGAAATGAGAGACAGCAGCCTTGTTGGAGCAATGAGAAGCCTGTCGAGCATCTCCTGGTAAGTGTTCTTTTATGGAAGACGGTACCTTCTAAAATAAAAAAATAAACAAACAAATAAATAAATAAATGACTCGATTACATAAATAAATATGTCAATAAATGTAGCAAAAATATAAAAAAATAAATGTAGCCATTAATGAATTGATAAAATGAGACATAAATTGATATTTTTGTTTTAATTTGCTTCTTCATATATCTGTCTTTGTATTAATTCCCTTATGTATTTACTCTTCTGTTTAATTTTCCCTTTTATGTATTTATTTATTTCTCTTAATTTTCAAAATGATTTATTTATTTATTTGTTTATTTATTTACTTATTTTTACATTTATTTTTTATTTTATATAGATTTTTACATGTATGTATTTATTAATGCATTTATTTAATAATTCCTGCATGACTTTCCCTTTACATTTCACCCCTTATTTATTCCCCCAAACTTATTTATTTCTGGATTCTTTTCTTCATACAATTCTTCATGCGTTTCTGCCTCATCATGCAAATGAGGGGGCTGTCACTCAACGTGTGTCATCATGCGGGAAACAAAACAGAAATATCAATTTATGTCACATTTGACTAAGTAATCAATTCAATTATTTTGTTACATTTAATGGCATATTTATGTATTTATTGAGCCATTTATTTATTTATTGTTTGATTTTTGATTTTGGCAGGTTCCATCCTCCATATTCTTTATGGTTTTCAGGTTACAACAGAAGAAAGAAGGTAACTTTTATTCTATCTCAAATCTATATCTATATCTATATCTCATAATTCATTAATATCACCCAATTATTGCAACTGCTTCAGTTTGCCTACAAAATTTTTAAGCTTAAATCAAGTTTACACATAGAAAACCAAAGCACTTACTTCAATTTCACTGTAACATAACTCCATGACAGAGAGACTGAAATGTGTGGGACAAACACGAACACTACCCGCTGCCCCCAGAACCAGAAGAGAGGGCTCATGGGAAGTGCAGACATCCCAGATGCATGTTATCCCTCAGTAGCATTTATTCAGCTGCAAGAAAAAGCTGCACATGTATCACTCTGGTAAGAATAGCAGTTTTGTGGTCGAAACTGAATAGTACGCGGTACGTGTGTGTGTCTGTATGCATTGGTTCGTACAACCTTCGACCACCCACAATACACCTCGCTGGACGTCTCTCTCGCTCCTTTTGCCAAAAGCAGCATGGAAAAGCTAGCTTTATGAGCTTGTGGGCAGCAGAGGAGAAGAGGGGAAATGTAGATGATTTGTAGGGAGACCATAATGGAGACAGATGATCCTTCTCTGGGTCTGTCTGCTGTTGAATCAGCGCTGCCACCCAGTAGGGGAGTGTGCATTCTCTGGCCTGGCTCTCTCTCTCTCGCTGTTATTTCTGTTTTCATACTGCTCCTCTTATAGACCTCCACTGCAGTCCATTTCACATCCATCCCAGAACATACTGAGCCATGAGGCAGACAAGCACGCCACACAGCACCACCACAACTCATTCTTTCTCTTTGTGAAAACGTTTACACAGAGCATGACGAAGAGCAATGCTGGCAGCGTGGGACGCAATACTTTAGATCAGTGAACTTTGACTCTCAGGTGGTGAAATGGTGGTTTGTGAAAAAGATAGATGACATATGCTCCTCAGTTCCCCATCCACCTGCTGACACCACCTGTGCTACATCCACCTCTTCATCTCCCACTCTGGCTTCCTTCTCAATCTCACCCGTCTCCCGATGAGGTACCAACCCTGGTTACCTCCCACCGGTCTGACCACCTGTCCTCTTGACCACATATCCCCTCTCACCTTCTTCAATCTATCGCTCCTGACCACCTTCCTTTCCTCTGGTTGTTTTCCTTCACTGACCTGATGATACCGACGAGTCATGTGATTTTGTGAATTTAGTGTACATTTTATTAACATCAAAATAAAAGGTTATTATAGTACCGGCGGTCCCTGGGGACCAAGATGCCTCCGACAACACTACCTTTGCCAGGCAA
>CAKALG010035506.1:0-11118 GCA_916700815.1 Helicolenus hilgendorfi | reverse complement strand
AAAATGTATAATGCACAAGAAACTAAAGACAGTGTCTGTCAATGCTCCTCTGCTTGATCGCATCTCTTCAATAATGAAAATGCGAGAGCCTTAATCAATTTCACAATTGCAAATCTGTGGTGCTGGTGTCATACACATCTTCCATGCCTCCTCACACACCAAATCACACATTCACTCTCTCTCTCTCCAACGCCCCCCACCCCCTCCGCCTGATTCATACACATGACCACACACACATCGGCCCGAATCAATTATGTCAAGCACTGTGGTTGAGCAGATAATGGTGGATGTTACTGGTCATATACATAAAGGAGGTTGGCAGAGAATATTGATTGTAAGTTGCTCCTGCCTTGTCGCATTGCTCTCCCCTGTGATTCTGCTGCTCCAAATGTCTCATCTTCTGTTAGCATGACAGACCCCAGCTGTCCTAATGTAGACTGCGGCAATTTGCAGCCTCCTGGGCAACCTCTCTGGACCACAGCAACAGGAAGGGTGATTATTACTTTAATCTCCTTGTGGAGTTCTCACATTACATACAAAAGAAGTGGGGGATTTATCTCTCACGGTGACTATGCTGAGGGTTAGAGCGAGAGAGAGAGACAGAAAGAGAGAGATAAAGGTCAAAAGAACAGGAAGGAAGTAAGACGTGTTTGGCTTGTTTTTGAACAACTTGTCCACAAAGGGTACCTACAACACTGGGAAAAGTAATTTTGGTTGTCACGAAAAAAGTTTGTGAAATATTGGACAATTGTTAAGCCATTATTGACAAAGCTTTCTTTTTTTACAGTTTCATTTTGCCTGGCGCTATTCCCTGTGACAGTCACCACAAACGTCCTTCAAGTGTCAGTTATTGTGTGTATTTTGTATATACTTTTGTACACAGTGATAGATAGGGCAATGACCTTCATGATGACACTTTAAATGTATAATCCACAAGCCTTCTCCTATGCTGCTCTCTGGGATTTCCGTCTTGTCAATCTCTATACCTCACTTCACTTCAGGTATTTTATGAAGCACATATCCTAGTAGATGTCTTTTCCAGTAGCAAATCTTCCTATACAGATACTGCAAAGCATATTTTATTTATTTAAGAACTGTGCTTTAGTCCTGATACCCTCAAACAAAGCTTGCCAGATGCTTGAAATCAATATCGTTTCTGGTAAAACAAAACAGTTGGTCCAAAAACAAACTGCTACATCATAGTTACGTTAAAATAATCCTAAGAAGAAATGCACAGGGTCTTGTGGCATTTACAGAGATAACATGCCTTGAGGTATGGAGTAATGCTAGAAAGCCTCAGCTGCTGACATTTGTTTAGTTACAAGTGCAGGACATTGTCTCAAAACATATCTCTGTTGTTTTATGGCCTTTCTGGTTTGTCAATTCCTCCAACGTGTCTTTGATAAAGAATAGGATAAATGTCAGTCCAAGGCTACTATTGCACTATTTTGAACTCTGTCTTTTGTTGTCTGTGTTTGGTAATTCTACACTACATCAACCTGCATCATTAGTAGATAATAATGCCTGTTATCAGACTGCTATTTGCCTGCCTGTTGTTCTTTGGACACTGCGACTTGTCAGTCAGTGTTACCCGAGGTTAGAGGCTACGGAACAGACGTCGTGTCGTGCCACATCTCTGCCACTCAGAGGTCCTTGGGCCCTCTCTAATGGAACCACATCAATCACAGGATTAGCTCCGTGGAAACGTTTCACCCTGTTGTGATTCCACCATCAAGAGCTGCCCCTCCTAGCCACATTTCCAACCAGACTCCCTCGCTGTCACCTGGCCTTTTTGAGTGGTAGGAAAGGATGTCTGCCTCAGTGACTAAATGGTTTCAAAGCCAACAAACTGTGCAACTTTGTCAGTCAGCGCACATAAAGACTGAACAAAAAAACAGAGTGACGGATGTATCAGTATGCATGTTGTAACACAGTGTAATACTGATACAAATTGGAAAATGCCTGTCTTTATTACTTCAATATTAGCTGGGCGTGTGGAGCATAAGCATTAGCTCGGTGTGCAACTGTATCACAGCCAATAATGTCTGAGCCATGCGTGTCCTCCGTATTGCGTCTGAAAACTCAATCATATTCAATGTGTAACTAGTAGATGCCAAACTACATGACTATGTAGTATTGTCTGGCAGCATACTAGTCTGACATTACTTAAGCCTCTGGGTTTTTAAAACTTTTGAGGCGTAGCTCAAAGCTACATTAATATTTAAACACTTACCATGGCTGGGGAAAACCAAAGGCAAAAGAGATGGATCCAATTCAAATATTAATGATGTGCCTTTTCTAAAACATAAATATTAGCCCAACAAGCCATCCTACGGAAGCTACCTGGTATTAACATATAGGCACCATGGAAAAGCTGTTGTTCCTATGGAAAGGTAAATTCAGAGCCTAAACTCTAATGCTCACATCTGTTAGTGGCAGTGCTATTGGACACACACTGCCTGAGGCAATACAAAAAGAGGAAATAAATGTTTTCCCATTTCTGTTAAATTCTACAGTCACACTTATTTATCATAGCGTCTAAATAGGGATATCCATCTTTAAATATATATACACACTGAACCACAAACACGTGCCTATCCATCTGTCTCTAAGGTAATAATACGCTCACAATACATATTATTATCACTATACAAATATTTTGTTTTATTTTGCAGTGTTGAGAGCACAATTTTAAAGACAAATCTCACCTATCTCAATCACTCCTCAAGCATCTGTAAACTTTGCTGCAAGCGAAAAGTAAACCTCAATATTACTTTGGGAAAAAGATGAGAGGAAAAGTACTCCCATACTTGATAAACAAGGAACAGAAAGCTAATTATGAATATAAAACTAAACAATTAGAAAACATCAGAGGAAGTAATGCAACAGAGAATACATAGAATTAACTAAGAAACAGAGACCCTTCAACTAAACAACATTATAAACTCAATCCCTAACGGTAACAAATCTGAAAAAATACATGGAAAATCTAGTTAAACAAGAAAAGAAAAATATCAGTTATTACAGTAAAAGAAAAAGTAAATCTGTAGGGAAACCAAGACCGTCTCCTTAGGTACCTAAATAAGTAATGGTTTTCTGTTTGTGTTTTCTGTTTATATTCTATAAAACACAAGAAGGCATCAGCTCTATTCATCTGTTGTATTTTACCGAAGACCAAGCCAACATAACCAATTCACAATTCACAGAACTCTATGCAGTTACCTATAGTAACACTTCTTCGCACACACAAATGCAAAACAAAACACATTGTAATTCTCCTGTCAGCAACACCCGTGGAGGAAGTGTCGTGCAGGTCACTGACTTCCTTAAGTCACTGAAAGAAAGAAACGATTTAAGACTGCAACATAAAAACACGTAATATTAACATTTCTGTTTTGTGCAGCTTAAACAAAGGGATAATGCCCGATGAGGTGTCCATTATCAGATATTAATGCGCATCAGACGATTGTATCTGCTAAGCCATAACTCAGTTTCCCTGGTAACACCTGAGGGTTTACCAATACCTATAACCATTACCATCCAATAAGGATCTTATGCAATGGAAACATTGTATACTACTCCAGTAATTAGGACGGACCTTAGCTACAACTTGGCAACAGGAGATATTGCTAGTCCGCTCAGCTCATAGAACCCTTCAGCTCAGCTATGAGTCAGACATTTAACGTTTGCTAGCAAGATTTAAAGTCAATAACATTGGTGCAGTTGACAGACAGTAAATACAATTTGACAGTATGCTTAACAACGAGACTAGCTCGCTGTCCATTTTCATGAACAAATGATAGGCGGTGTGTGCTGTCGGCCGCAGCCTGAAGTAGCTAGTTGAATAGCAAATGGGATGTGATGGGATGATTGCTTTGGTGATACAAAGCATCAGTAAGTTCAGAGTGTTGTAAATAAGATATTCAGATTTGTTTTTGTTTTTTTCATTTCGAGGTGTCCTCAGCTGATGCCAATGCCAGCAGAGGTTTGTAGGCCAGACTAGATAGTATTGCAACATACATTGCTAAACAGGACCGTTTTCATGAGGCTTACAACATGTAAACTACAGTATATTGCTCATACCTTTTTCCAAACAGTAGGCTGACTGGATGTATCATGCTATTAAAATAATTAAAAAACACAGGTAGTCATTTCTGTTTTTATTGTAAAGAATTATGTCAACAATTAATTCTGCTCAACAGATTGGCGCCAGTAGAAATCATATAAATAAACAAAAAAATAATTAACGGCCATTTTGCACCAGGCAAAGAAAAGACCCACCTTGGGAGACTATGTGCTAGCTACAGTAGCTAGTCTTAATTATAATTAATTTAACGTTTCCATTCATTGTGAAATTCAATAGAGATATAGCTAAGTCCAGCATAGCGGAGGGTGTTTGACAGCTGGGGACCAGCCATGACAGGCGCTGCTTGTCGGGGCATTGGAAGACGACAAGATGGCTCCATTCTCGTCTCTACTGCTTTGACAGAACTCAGTAAGGCTGTCCTCGCATCAAAGGCCTGTCACGGCATTATCTGACGGCTCTCTAGGCCGGCGTCCGAGATTTCAATTGTGTGCAAAATTGACTCCTTTCTACGCAAATGAGCCTTATTACAAAAAAAAAGTTGAATTTAACGGCGAACAGACAGTTTCACTAGAACTACTTAGTAAGTCCATTATCAGGAATTACACCCTGCTGCCAATCAGAATCAAGTAATCACTGCCCACACTGTGATAAAACGTGTTATTTAGTGAGCTTTTAGGTGCCAAGCAGATTTTTTGTACCCTTGGCTAGAGCCAGGTTAGCTGTTTCCAGGCTTTATCCTAAGCTAAGCTACCCAGCTGCCGGATCTAACTCCATATTGTTCTATCTCCTCAGTATGTCGGAGTGTGTATTGAGCTTCTCTGCAAGAAAGTGAAGGTTTGATGTTTGAGGTTATGATCTCTCTCTTTGTATGTTGACACATTATGCAATTGTAAGTGGTGTCAGTGAATGCTACTGGGACTTTTAGGATGACACAGGGCTTTTTGCCAAATATGAATTTTAGAATCTCACTTTTCCCCGCAAATGGCAACATTAGCTTTTAACTTCGCAGGTGATTTACATGATGATGGGTCCATTTTTTATTCAGAAAATACAGCGGATCGCAAGCCACACAGAGAAAGATGACCTGTTGCTTTGTAAGTGAGCATCCATTAATCAAATAGACCTATAATACAGTTTTTGATTTCAGACTACAATACATCTTTATCTCCCTTAACAATGAAAAAACATACTGAAATATGTAGTGAATTAAAACTAATAGTTCGAGGCAATTAAAACGGCATTATACGTGTAGCAGATACAACTGTTTTCTTTCCATGTATAAGGTACACACACCCGTATGTATTTAGTGCATGTGCATACAACTTTTACAGTGCAGCTATTCTAGGGAATATACTGTAGTTCGAGATAAAAGTCAAAGTCAGTTCAGGAGCATGCAGCCATACCAAAGGGAGGAAGGTAAAATAAAAGGCAGATAGAGGATCCGTTGCTCCAACGCACCACTATGCCAGTAAAATGTACGCATCTCCTCACACGGGTAAATGTGTTTCTTTGATCGGACAACAGCCATATCCATTCATTCCCTAAATTTGATGATCGCATGTGCACTCGGAGTGATGCAGGGAAACACTATGAACAGGCGGCCAGTCGATCACAGAGTGGGTACCGGGAGACTGAGCAAACTCCAGAGAATATTTGCCAAAAGCCCCAGTTGGCCTTGCTGTGGTGCTTAACATTGAGCCACTGCCCTGCTTGTTAGTGTATTCATATCATTGTACACAGTAAGCTTTCAAAACTATTAAAGTTACACACCAATCTAAAAAGACAATTCTGATATCAAATAAATAAAACAAATTTAACCAACTTTGGTTAGCAAGTTTTCACCATGCATTTGTTTTATTTATCTTAGCAATAAATAACTAAAAATACACCGTGCTATTGGTGGTGAGCCAGCAAACTGTCATTTATTAGTGAAGCACTTCACCTCTAAGCACACTGACTACGTTAAAATGCACAACATTTTGTTTTCATCTTATTCCGAAAAAGACAATATACTAAGCTGTTTACATGGCTAATGGAAATTAATATTACACTAATATTCCCGTTTACATGCAGCCGTGCATGCTGTGATTAACATAACCGATGGCAGACAAGTTCGACCTGGCAAACACAGCCTTCCTCTTTCATTCCTTCAACCATCCTCTTGAAAAGATCGATGTTGCATTATTTGTGCATATCCAAAATCCTGTTGATATCCAAGTCTTTCTTAATGTTTAAAAGTAACTGTGTTTCTCCTTCTGACTGGAAATGGGGGGTTTTCTTCTGGGCATGCATCTCTGCAGACTGTCAGCTAGTTGGTTTGTGTACAAAGCACAGAGCTGGCCGTAAACAGGCGAGAGACCGTGGGAAGCAAACTGAGGTAAAAACCCCAATCGAGACGCGTATTCTGAATACGCTGTGTACATGACCAAAGAATGTTCCTAAAACCTGAATAATATTGGCATATCCCACGTCCTAATCAGAAAAATGCTTGTGAAAATGTAGTCCCTGTTGTCTCAGCTTGCTCCAACTAAACTCATATTACATATTTTGAATCTGTATAATAAACAAATACAGCACATATTTATCTAGGCTGTAATGAATGTGAGTACTCGCTCATCCCCATCTTCTAGTCAGTTTCTTTGTGCTTGTGTTCAGTCCAGGATGTCCTCTACCAAGACACTGTATTAAATCAAATTTTCAGTCTTTATCATCATGAGTCAGAGGACACAGCTAGCGTTCAGCAGAGCGACTCCATCCATGTTCCCTCTTCTTTCCCAACATAAAGACATGCACGGCTCTCAAAGCAACATCCAATCACCCGTGCGCTGCAAATTTGATTTAAGACAGCAATTTCATTAGCTGCAAATTTTCCAAAGGACAACACAGAGCCAAGGCCCTCACATTTCATCATCATCTTCGCTGCTCCTATTTTATTTGCCCTCTCTTCTCCTTTTCAGAGAAGCCGACCCTTAAAAACAAACAAACAATGTACACAACTATAAATTTTGTTAGCAGATGCTGATCTAGCACGCAGACAGACGGACAGACGGACAGCAAAAAGAGGGAGGGTTGGAGGAGGTAAAGCTATGACAAAGACATGCACTGGGAGACATGACAGGAGTGACAAGTAAAACTGAATATGCTTCAGGCAGCTGACTACTGATTACTTTCTTACTATTATGGCCTCACGTTTTCCAAAGCAGTTTGCTGTACGGTTGGCCGTAAAACAGCACAGTGAGCATATCACTGGTGCGGCTAATGCTTGCAACCTGCTTCCATCACGGCATAAAAAGCAACCCTGCCTCACATTACAGGAGCTGTGTCAAATTACAGAAAAAGGACTGATTCTAACCAGGTTTCCAGTATGAAGTGCGTTCACACAGGAAAAGGGAAAAAAATCAGGTCTACACTATTAAAGATGACGGCATGCTCATGTGGCGTTAAAAGCCAGTGTTACTGGATGATGCTCTGACCAAACGAAATAGAGGAGCTGTTCACAGCTGGGGAAAAAAAAAAAAACAATTTTAGAGGTGTTGAGACAGCTCAAAGCACATATCGGAAAAGCAAATAAGTGGTTCTTTAGTTTTCTTAATAAGTCCAATTTAAAAAAAACTAAATCCAGCAATGCATTTAGTCAGTTTCTCAATGAATTCCTGCTACTTTCTCTACACAACACTCAGCAGCCCCAAACCCATTTGTAATAATATGAATCTTTCAAAATATGTTACAAAAATATAGTTTGATTTTCAAAGAAGGTAGAAAAGTAATTTCCTAAAACAGCGAGGCATTGCATTTTCTTTTTTTTTTTTAAACTTTTTAAACAGTCCATTTGTTGGGGATTATTTTTAGCTGTGGATTAACACACATTTGGTGCTCAGGGTGAGCAGCAGGACAGTGTATGTGGAATTGACCTAAAATAAACTGCTGTGGCAATCGTAATCACCCAGGCTAACGGCACCGCCCACTGACGTATTAGTCTGGGGACAACAGTAGACATCTACGGCAAAGAGGAATCAGCTACTGTATATCAGGCCTTGGTTCCAAAGGCAATACTTGTTAGTGAGGTAGGTCTTGTTGGTTTGGGATTTGTTGACAATAAGAAAAACATAGTATTAGTGGTCGATTTATTGCAGCTTGTTCTACGTCGGATGTAGTACTTTTTTTTTTTAAGCTGCCGGCATGAGATTCGCTTTGGCGTTTCCCCTCGCCCCGCGGCTCTCTCCCTCTCACAAACACACTCTCATGAGCGAGTGTGTGTGGCGTATGAGCACGAATGTACATTATGAAGCGTATGTTTTTGTATCTGCAGGGAAGCAGAGAACTAGTAAAGAGCCCGGAGAGAGCGGAAAAAGTGAAGCGCCAAAGCAAGTTTATACGCGTTGAGGTCGGAAAAGGTGATGGAAGATGCCAGCCTCAACTTCAAAAAAATATGTTAACCGCTTTTAATAATCGCCACAGTCTCTGAACATATGAGACATACTGGTTTTGAACTGTCTGTGGAAAGAATGAACATGTAAGAGTCTGTCCATTCTGGATAAAAAGATCTGTTTTCACTGTCTACTTGTCTTTTGATTCGTCTCTCCCGTGTGTGTGTGTGTATCTGACTCAGTGATCCGAGTCCGAATGCGCAGATTTGATTGGCCGAGCAGCATCACGCGAGAGGAGTTACGATGCATGCAATTGGTCTGTGAGTTTCCTGGGCCGCTAAACCAGTGCTGACATGGCAAGAAAAGCTGTGGCAGTTAAAATAGAAAAGCTCTGTCAAAATGTAATAACTCTCAATAACTTTCCATATATATTATATATATCACGATATAGTCTAAGCGACATGGCGGATATTATTTATAAGCCCAGCCCTACATAGAATATGGCAAACCTTCTCCAATAAGTGACATTCTTCACCTACTTGAGCTACGCTTCAAACACGGCGGTCCAGTATGGAGGGCAATGAAGCTGCTGAGTGGCATGTGGCAATCTAGCTAGTCTGTCCACTACCTTCCTTTTATTCCCTTCAGTTATTGTCATTGTACTTGTGACCTTACCACTGACATGCCAGAAAAATACTGCTGGCCTTAGCTGATGTTCAACAGGGGAACAGCAGGAAGAAAAGAAACAGGGACAGGGCGGGAGAATGCTTGACTAAGCAGTAGCTGTTACCTCATTAGGGCTAGTGCTTCCACGACGATGTTTAAAACATGAACCGCACACTCATTTAGTGCATAATTTGACTGAGGTGCGACAGGGTCGAACAAGGGGGGGCGCAGCCAAAGTGGAAGGGTCGTGATCATTAAGATTGCATTAAATAACATTAACTAAGCGTGGTCTCCGTGACTCCATTTGTCTCCTTCTTGAGGAGATAATAGCTCTCTCGCTTCCCAAGGTTTTGCATCGTTTTCTAACACTGCATTATTTCTATTCTCTTTATTTCTCTCCTATTTTGCGCTACTCTTCAATTGCTCTGTCGCTCACTCTCTCTCTCTCTCTCTTTGCCTCTCCCTCCCACTCACTCACACACACATGCACACACACACACACACACTCCATTCAGTTTTAGAGAGCACTGTAGGCAGAAATGCCCATGGTTTGGATCATGCTGAGGAAGCAGGAATTAATTCCAATCAGGCTTGAACAGGGAAGAGCCATTCCATTCTGCGCCACTCCTGGAGTCACTCACCCAAGAAGCACCCCCCACCTCTACTGCATATACTGCGCACACACACACACACACACACACACACGTGTGCACAAATCAGTATCAAACACAGCATTCTGAGCGCACATGGTATTGTGATATCGCTTGGCAGCCAAACACAATTGTGTTTATTAAACATCAGCGGCGTCGGTGACGTTAATACCGCGCTAATGAAGCCCCCGACACCCTCGTTCACCTGTCTTCTCCATTTCGCGGAGAGCTTTAAGCAGCCGTGGGGTGCCGCTAACACTGTTGCTCACAATAAAAAAACATGTTTGTCAAGATTAAAAAGCAAGCATTGTGGTTTCAATGTCAAAAAGCCTCTATTTAAATATGGTGCACCCTCGCCATTATCTACTCTTCTGGAGCACCGCTCCTCTTTCCCACCCCCCGTTCCTCCCTGTCATCATTTGCCTCATAACAGTGTGTCAGAACACAGCCACAAAGCTCATCTGGGAGTAAAGCAATTCGCCTCTCCTTTCTCCTCCTTTTATATGCCTGCGCCGTCTCCTTCAGTTCCTCCATATCATCCCTACCTACGGGGTCTGACACAGTTCATGTGGGGATCCTCCTCAAATGTCCATGTCACCATTCTACCTCCTTCTCATCCACAATGGATTCACTGACTCCAAATCTATTTTCATCTCCTGTCTGCTTTTTTTTTTTTTTTCTTCCCCCATTTCCACAAAGATGGAGAATTTTAGCATATTGCTCTTCTTGGCATTTCTTAGCTTCCCCTGAGCCCAGGTGGGCAAAGCATTATGTTACACACCCTACTTATGCATCATAAAAGATAGCTGTAAAACTGGTGATTCTATACAGTGTGTGCACCTTTGGGCCAGTCTGAGCTCAAAGCTTGTAACAGCTATCCAGATGGTGTCTGTCTGACTGCGGTGTTTCTCGTCCTTACCTATGGGTGACAGCTCTGCCACACTGCCGATGTAGGGACCCTCCAAGAACTTGGGCTCACTGTCGTTGATGTCCTGGACCTTGATGACAAACTCGGACTCTGATTCCAGAGGGTCGTTGGAAAGCCGGTCCCGTGCTCGGGCCCTAAGTGTGTAAAAAGCCTTCTGTTCTCGGTCCAGTCTCTCCGTGGCGTGGATGTCTCCCGTTAGCTCGTCGATGATGAAGATGGAACCGGCTCCTTCTCCAGAGATGGTGTACTTGATGTTGCCCTCGCCTTCGTCAGAGTCTGTATGGATCTGTAATTTCAGACAAAATTATTGTGAGGACGATGAGTTCATAAAAGGAGACGCCACCTATATATTGTTTATTTTATTTCATTACAACACCATTGCAACTCTTATGGTACGTGTCCACAGGGGCGTTTTTTATC